>JAHLWY010001277.1:0-23591 GCA_020002185.1 Paraescarpia echinospica | reverse complement strand
GGTATATGTGACAGTGGGTGCATAGTAGGGTGTATGTGACAGTGGGTGCATAGTAGGGTGTATGTGACAGTGGGTGCATAGTAGGGTGTATGTGACAGTTGGCCCATAGGAGGGTATATGTGCAGTGGGTGGCGCATAAGAGGGTGTATGTGACAATGGGCGTGTAGTAGGGTGTATGTGACAGTGGGCCCATAGGAGGGTGTATGTGACAGTGGGTAGATGGGAGGGTGTATGTGACATTTGGCCCATAGGAGGGTGTATGTGACAGTGGGTGCATAGGAAGGTGTATGTAACAGTGGGCCTATAGGAGGGTGTATGTGACAGTGGGCGCGTAGGAGGGTGTATGTGACAGTGGTCCCATAGGAGGGTGTATGTGACAGTGGGTGCATTTTTAGGGTGTATGTGACAATGGGTGCATAGTAGGGTTATGTGACAGTGAGCCCATAGCAGGGTGTATGTGACAGTGTCTGCATAGGAGGGTGTGTCTGATAGTGTCTGCATAGGAGTGTGTAAGTGACAGTGGGTGCATATTAGGGTGTATGTGACAGTGGGCCCATAGGAGGGTGTATTTGACAGTGGGTGCATAGTAGGGTGTATGTGACAGTTGGTGCATAGGAGGGTGTATGTAACAGTGGGCGCATAGGAGGGTGTATGTGATTGTGGGCCCATAGGAGGGTGTATGTGACAGTGGGTGCATAGTATGGTGTTTGTGACAGTTGGCGCATTTGAAGGTGTATGTAACAGTGGGCCGATAGGAGTGTGTATGTGACAGTGGGTGCATAGGAGGGTGTATGTGACAGTGGACGTGTAGGAGGGTGTATGTGACAGTCGGCCCATAAGAGGGTGTATGTGACAGTAGGTAGATAGGAGGGTGTATGTGACAGTTGGCGCATAGGAGGGTTTATGTGACAGTGGATTCATATGTGACAGTTTGTGTATATTAGGGTGTATGTGACACTGGGGCCATAGGAAGGTGTATGTGACAATGGGCCAATAGGAGGGTGTATGTGATAGTGGGCCCATAGGAGGGTGTATGTGACAGTGAGCCCATAGGAGTGTGTATGTGACAGTGGGCCCATAGGAGAGTGTATGTGACAGTGGGTGCATAGCAGTGTTTCCCCTGGTATATAACAAGCGAGGCGAGCCGCCTCGCCGTTTTTCTATGCCGCCTCGCCCAAAATGTGCCGAAATTTCTGCCTCGTAGCTATTTCATACGACCATTTTTTGTTCGTTCTATCACGGTATACTCAACGTTGGCGAGCAGCGCGTAATGACACCCCAAAGTCACTTTTATTCCTGCAAAATCGCAGATTTGTAGCAACATCGTTTAGCCGTCATTGGACATCGTGAAAGATATCACTTGTCAGTTGTCCAATCACTGAATATTCCTGCGGGATCCCCGGTGTCTCCAATGGTGACACCTTGCGGAATTTCGACATACTAGAAATCTAGACATTCATGTAAAATGGCGCCCAAACGGTAACTTGCGTTTTGGTTGATGACGGTGGTGGGAGTGAAAACCGTGCAGGCTGATGGCACTACGTCACTTGTGTTGAATCCGGACTCTTTTGAAGCCCAAATAAAAACTGTGCATACTAATCCTATTCACTAGTCGGCATATGTATCGAATCCGGACCCTGTTGAAGTTCAAATACCGACCCAGTTTGCGCTAGTCTGTGCCGCTGCGGCCGTGCGTTACCGCACAGCGCGCGTAAAAAGAGATATATATTGCAGCATATGTTGATACAAACCGGGGCGCTATTTACACCTCAAATGGACGTAAGACGCAATATTCTTAAAGGTAAATATGCCTAGGATAATGTTGAATGATGGAACTACAGTGTATTTCACTGAGGTATCAAAGATAAGCAAAACTCAAGCGGCAAAATCAATGACAAAGTAGGTCCGGGTTCGACGCAAATGCTCACAAGTCTATTCAACTAATATTCTATGCGGTTTTGTCTTAGCAAAATAAGGAATGTGATTCGTAAGATATCTTTGTGCTACATATATAATACATATTCCGACAAAGTTGTGCAAACAAACTTTTGGGAAAGTTGATTTGAGTGAAATACTTACGAATATAAACCAACGAAGTTCACATCTCATAAAAAAATGCCTACTAACCAAAACCGTGTATACTAACGGGTTATCAATAACTTGGGTTAGACAATGATGTGTTTGCACAGCAATTGGATGTACTAAACAACTTATACTGTTTTATAAAAAGGACACAATTTGAGAAACATTCTTGCGATTAATAGAAACATACTTTTGTGGCATTCCATAAATGACTGTTTAATTAATTGTATAGCATTCTAGCAAACAAATAAAATATAATCTTTTGAACATAAACCACCAATTTACCATAACATTATGATATTAAAATAATTTAAAGGTGATGATGAAAGAGTCTTCAGATGATACCACTGGATGATTCCCAGAGAAGTCGAGATGGTGTTCGACTGAACAGGTCTGCCAGGGAGTAAAGTGTAAAGCGCTTTGAGCAGTCCTGCGCTATATAAGAACTCACCGTTTACTTTTTTATTGACTCTGTCAGCGAGGTAACAAGGCCTAGGGTTAGTGCAATAAAACATAACCATAACCAAGTACCAGTGGCCAAGAAGAAACCACACCTCTACTGAGTACCAGTGGTAAAATGGAAACCACACCTCAACACGACGAAACAATCATGATTACTGACTTTTATCAATCATGATTACTACATTTACAAGTAGTGTCTTGTTATTTTATATCTTCCCCTGTATATTCAAGAGTAAAGGTTAAAACATACCTCAGAATGCACCATTTTAAAGCTAGTTTAAAAAAATATCCGGGCGACCATGCCCCGGACCCCCCTAACAACGCTTCGCGCCAGCGGCGCTCGCGTACCCCACCCCTACCACCTCGCCCATCATTTCACCCAGGGGAAACACTGCATAGTATGGTTTATGTGACAGTGGGCGCATAGGAGGGTGTATGTGATAGTGGGTGCATATTAGGGTGTATGTGACAGTGGGTGCATATATTAGGGTGTATGTGACAGTGGGTGCATAGGAGGGTGTATGTGACAGTGGGTGCATAGTAGGGTGTATGTGACAGTGGGCGCATAGGAGGGTGTATGTGACAGTGGGCGCATATGAGTGTGTTTGTGACAGTGGGTGCTTAGGAGGGTGTATGTGACAGTGGGTGCATAGTAGGGAGTATGTGACAGTGGGCCCATATGTGGGTGTATGTGACAGTGGGTGCATAGGAGGGTGTATCTGACAGTGGGCGCATAGGACGGTGTATGTGACAGTGTCCACATAGGAGGTTGTATGTGACAATGGGTGCATAGTACGGTGTATGTGACAGTGGGCCCATAGGAAGGTGTATGTGACAGTGGGTGCATAGTAGGGTGTATGTGACAGTGGGTGCATATGAGGGTGTATGTGACAGTGGGCGCATATGAGGATGTATGTGACTGGGTGCTTAGGAGGGTGTATGTGACAGTTGGTGTATAGTAGGGTGTATGTGACAATGGGTGCATAGTAGGGTTATGTTACATTGGGCCCGTAGGAGCGTGTATACGACATTGGGTGCATAGTAGGGTGTATGTGACAGTGGGCCCATAGAAAGGTGTATGTGACAGTGGGCCCATAGGACGGTGTGTGTGATAGTGGGCCCATAGGAGGGTGTATGTGATAGTGGGCCCATAGGAGGGAGTATGTGATAGTGGGTGCATAGTATGGTGTATGTGACAGTGGGCGCATAGGAGGGTGTATGTTACAGTGGGCCCATAGGAGGGTGTATATGACAGTGGATGCATAGTAGGGTGTATGTGACAGTGGGTGCATATGAGGGTGTATGTGACAATGTGTGCATAGGAGTGTGTATGTGACAGTGGGTGCATAGTAGGGTGTATGTGACAGTGGGCGCATATGAGGGTGTTTGTGACAGTGGGTGCGTAGGAGGGTGTTTGTGACAGTGGGTGCATACTAGGATGTATGTGACAGTGGGCCCATAGGAGGGTGTATGTGACAGTGGTTGCATAGTACGGTGTATGTGACAGTGGGTGCCTATGAGGGTGTATGTGACAGTGGGTGCATAGGAGGGTGTATATGACAGTGTGTGCATTGTAGGGTGTATGTGACAGTGGGCGCGTAGGAGGGTGTATGTGACAGTGGGTGCATAGGAGTGTGTATGTGACAGTTGGTGCATAGTAGGGTGTATGTGGCATTGGGTGCATAGGAGGGTGTATGTGACAGTGGGTGCTTAGGAGGGTGTATGTGACAGTGGGCACGTAGGAGGGTGTATGTGACAGTGGGTGCATAGTAGAGTTATGTGACAGTGGGTGCGTAGGAGGGTGTATGTGACAGTGGGCGCATATGAGGGTGTTTGTGACAATGGGTGCTTAGGAGGGTGTATGTGACAGTGAGTGCATACTAGGCTGTATGTGACAGTGGGCCCATAGGTGGATGTATGTAAGAGTGGGTGCATATTAGGGTGTATCTGACAGTGTATGTGACCGTGTCCACAAAGGAGGGTGTATCTGACAGTTGGCCCATAGGAGGGTGTATGTGACAGTGGGCCAATAGGAGGGTGTATGCGACAGTGGGTGCATAGTAGGGTGTATGTGACAGTGGGCCCATAGGAAGGTGTATGTGACAGTGGGTGCATAGTATGGTGTAAGTGACAATGGGTGCATAGTAGGGTTATGTTACAGTGGGCGCATAGGAGGGTGTATATAACAGTGGGCCCATAGGAGGGTGTATGTGACAGTGGGTGCATCGTAGGGTGTATGTGACAGTGGGTGCATATGAGGGTGTATGTGGCAGTGGGTGCATAGGAGGGTGTATGTGACAGTGGGTGCATAGTAGGTTGTATGTGACAGTGGGCACGTAGGAGGGTGTATGTGACAGTGGGTAGATAGGAGGGTGTATCTGACAGTGGGCGCGTAGGAGAGTGTATGTGACAGTGCCCGCATAGGCGGGTGTATCTGACAGTGTCTGCATAAGAGGGTGTATGTGACAGTGGGTGCATAGTAGGGTGTATGTGACAATGGGTGCATAGTGGGGTTATGTTACAGTAGGCCCATATGAGGGTGTATGTGACAGTGGGCCCATAGGACGGTGTATGCAACAGTGGATGCATTGTAGGGTGTATGTGACAATGGGTGCATAGTCGGGTTATGTTACAGTAGGACCATAGGAGGGTGTATGTGACAGTAGGCCCATAGGAGGGTGTACGCGACAGTGGGTGCATTGTAGGGTGTATGTAACAATGGGTGCATAGTGGGGTTATGTCACAGTGGGCCCATAGGACGGTGTATGTGACAGTGGGTGCATAGTAGAGTGTATGTGACAATGGGTGCATAGTGGGGTTATGTTACAGTAGGCCCATAGGAGGGTGTATGTGACAGTGGGCCCATAGGAGGGTGTATGCGACAGTGGGTGCATTGTAGGGTGTATGTGACAGTGGGTGCTTAGGAGGGTGTATGTGACATAGTAGGGTGTATGTGACAGTGGGCGCATAGGAGGGTGTATTTGACAGTGGGCGCATATGAGGGTGTTTGTGACAGTGGGTGCTTAGGAGGGTGTATGTGACAGTGGGTGCATAGTAGGGTGTATGTGACAGTGGGCCCATAGGTGGGTGTATGTGATAGTGGGTGCATAGGAGGGTGTATCTGACAGTGGGCCCATAGGAGGGTGTATGTGACAGTGTCCACATAGGAGGGTGTGTGTGACAGTGGGTGCATAGTAGGGTGTATGTGACAGTGGGCCCATAGGAGGGTGTATGTGACAGTGGGTGCATAGTAGGGTGTAAGTGACAATGGGTGCATAGTAGGTTTATGTTAGAGTTGGCCCATAGGAGGATTATGTGACAGTGGGCCAATAGGAGGGTGTATGCGACAGTGGGTGCATAGTAGGGTGTATGTGACAGTGGGCCCATAGGAAGGTGTATGTGACAGTGGGTGCATAGTATGGTGTAAGTGACAATGGGTGCATAGTAGGGTTATGTTACAGTGGGTGCATAGGAGGGTGTATATAACAGTGGGCCCATAGGAGGGTGTATGTGACAGTGGGTGCATCGTAGGGTGTATGTGACAGTGGGTGCATATGAGGGTGTATGTGGCAGTGGGTGCATAGGAGGGTGTATGTGACAATGGGTGCATAGTGGGGTTATGTCACAGTGGGCCCATAGGACGGTGTATGTCACAGTGGGTGCATAGTAGAGTGTATGTGACAATGGGTGCATAGTGGGGTTATGTTACAGTAGGCCCATAGGAGGGTGTATGTGACAGTAGGCCCATAGGAGGGTGTATGCGACAGTGGGTGCATTGTAGGGTGTACGTGACAGTGGGTGCATAGTGACAGTGGGCGCATAGGAGGGTGTATTTGACAGTGGGCGCATATGAGGGTGTTTGTGACAGTGGGTGCTTAGGAGGGTGTATGTGACAGTGGGTGCATAGTAGGGTGTATGTGACAGTGGGCCCATAGGTGGGTGTATGTGATAGTGGGTGCATAGGAGGGTGTATCTGACAGTGGGCCCATAGGAGGGTGTATGTGACCGTGTCCACATAGGAGGGTGTGTGTGACAGTGCCCGCATAGGCGGGTGTATCTGACAGTGTCTGCATAAGAGGGTGTATGTGACAGTGGGTGCATAGTAGGGTGAATCTGACAGTGGGCCTATAGGAGGGTGTATGTGACAGTGGGTGCGTAGTAGGGTGTATGTGACATTGGGTGCATAGGAGGGTGTATGTGACAGTGGGCGCTTAGGAGGGTGTATGTGACAGTGGGCACGTAGAAGGGTGTATGTGACAGTGGGCGTGTAGGAGGGTGTATTTGACAGTGAGCCCATAGGAGGGTGTACGTGACAGTGGGTAGATAGGAGGGTATATGTGACAGTTGGCCCATAGGAGGGTGTATGTGACAGTGAGCGCATAGGAGGGTGTATCTCACAGTGGGTGCATAGTAGGGTGTATGTGATAGTGGGCCCATATGAGGGTGTATGTGACAGTGGGTGCATAGTAGGGTGTATGTGACAGTGGGTGCGTAGGAGGGTGTATGTGACAGTGGGCGCATATGAGGGTGTTTGTGACAGTGGGTGCTTAGGAGGGTGTATGTGACAGTGGGCGTGTAGGAGGGTGTATGTGAGAATGGGCCCATAGGTGGGTGTATGTGAAAGTGGGTGCATAGGAGGGTGTATCTGACAGTGGGCCCTTAGGAGGGTGTATGTGACAGTGGGTACATAGTAGGGTGTATCTGACAGTTGGCCTATAGGAGGGTGTATGTGACAGTGGGTGCATAGGAGGGTGTATGTGACAGTGGGCGCTTAGGAGGGTGTACGTGACAGTGGGCACATAGGAGGGTGTATGTGACAGTGGGCGTGTAGGAGGGTGTATTTGACAGTGGGCCCATAGGAGGGTGTACGTGACAGTGGATGCATAGGAGTGTGTATGTGACAGTGGGTGCATAGTAGGTTGTATGTGACAGTTCGCACGTAGGAGGGTGTATGTGACAGTGGGTAGATAGGAGGGTGTATCTGACAGTGGGCACGTAGGAGAGTGTATGTGACAGTGTCCGCATTGGCGGGTGTATCTGACAGTGTCTGCATACGAGGGTGTATGTGACAGTGGGTGCATAGTAGGGTGTATCTGACAGTTGGCCTATAGGAGGGTGTATGTGACAGTGGGTGCATAGGAGGGTGTATGTGACAGTGGGCGCTTAGGAGGGTGTACGTGACAGTGGGCACATAGGAGGGTGTATGTGACAGTGGGCGTGTAGGAGGGTGTATTTGACAGTGGGCCCATAGGAGGGTGTACGTGACAGTGGGTAGATCGGAGGGTGTATGTGACAGTTGGCCCATAGGAGGGTGTATGTGACAGTGGGCGCATAGGAGGGTGTATCTCACAGTGGGTGCATAGTAGGGTGTATGTGACAGTGGGCCCATATGAGGGTGTATGTGACAGTGGGTGCATAGTAGGGTGTATGTGACAGTGGGTGCGTTGGAGGGTGTATGTGACAATGGGCGCATATGAGGGTGTTTGTGACACTGGGTGCTTAGGAGGGTGTATGTGACAGTGAGTGCATAGTAGGCTGTATGTGACAGTGGGTCCATAGGTGGATGTATGTAACAGTGGGTGCATATTAGGGTGTATCTGACAGTGTCTGCATAGGAGGGTGTATGTGACAGTGGGTGCATAGTAGGGTGTATGTGACAGTGGGTGCATAGGAGGATGTATGTGACAGTGGGCGTGTAGGAGGGTGTATGTGACAGTGGGCCCATAGGAGGTTGTATGTGACAGTAGGTAGATAGGACGGTGTATGTGACAGTTGGCCCATAGGAGGGTGTATGTGACAGTGGGTGTATTGTAGGGTAGATGTGACAGTGGGTGGATATGAGGGTTTATGTGACCGTGGGCCAATAGGACGGTGTATGTGACAGTGGGTGCATAGTAGGGTGTATGTGACAATGGGTGCATAGTGGAGTTATGTTACAGTGGGCCCATTGGTCGGTGTATGTGACAGTGGGTGCATAGTAGGGTGTATGTGACAATGGGTGCATAGTGATGTTATGTTACAGTAGGCCCATATGAGGGTGTATGTGACAGTGGGCCCATAGGACGGTGTATGCGACAGTGGGTGCATTGTAGGGTGTATGTGATAATGGGTGCATAGTCGGGTTATGTTACAGTAGGACCATAGGAGGGTGTATGTGACAGTAGGCCCATAGGAGGGTGTACGCGACAGTGGGTGCATTGTAGGGTGTATGTGACAATGGGTGCATACTGGGGTTATGTCACAGTGGGCCCATAGGACGGTGTATGTGAGAGTGGGTGCATAGTAGAGTGCATGTGACAATGGGTGCATAGTGGGGTTATGTTACAGTAGGCCCATAGGAGGGTGTATGTGACAGTGGGCCCATAGGACGGTGTATGTGACAGTGGGTGCATAGTAGGGTGTATGTGACAATGGGTGCATAGTGGGGTTATGTTACAGTAGGACCATAGGAGGGTGTATGTGACAGTAGGCCCATAGGAGGGTGTATGCGACAGTGGGTGCATTGTAGGGTGTATGTGACAGTGGGTGCACTTAAGTAGGAGTGTATGCTGACAGTGAAACATAGGAGAATTATGTGACAGTAGAGGCATATAGGGTATTTGTGACAGTGGGTGCTTAGGAGGTGTATGTGACAGTGGGTGCATGGCTTAAGTGCTTATGTGACAGTGGGCCCATGGTGGAGTGTATGTGATAGTGGGTGCATAGGAGGGTGTCTGACCCAGTGGAGGCACCTGAGGAGGAGTGTATGTGACGTGTCCCACATAGGAGGAGTGGTAATGTGACAGTGGGTGCATAGTAGGGTGTATGTGACAGTGGGCCCATAGGAGGGTGTATGTGACAGTGGGTGCATAGTAGGGTGTAAGTGACAATGGGTGCATAGTAGGTTTATGTTAGAGTTGGCCCATAGGAGGGTTATGTGACAGTGGGCCAATAGGAGGGTGTATGCGACAGTGGGTGCATAGTAGGGTGTATGTGACAGTGGGCCCATAGGAAGGTGTATGTGACAGTGGGTGCATGGTATGGTGTAAGTGACAATGGGTGCATAGTAGGGTTATGTTACAGTGGGCGCATAGGAGGGTGTATATAACAGTGGGCCCATAGGAGGGTGTATGTGACAGTGGGTGCATAGTAGTTTGTATGTGACAGTGGGCACGTAGGAGGGTGTATGTGTCAGTGGGTAGATAGGAGGGTGTATCTGACAGTGGGCGCTTAGGAGAGTGTATGTGACAGTGCCCGCATAGGCGGGTGTATCTGACAGTGTCTGCATAAGAGGGTGTATGTGACAGTGGGTGCATAGTCGGGTGAATCTGACAGAGGGCCTATAGGAGGGTGTATGTGACAGTGGGTGCATAGTAGGGTGTATGTGACAGTGGGCGCTTAGGAGGGTGTATGTGACAGTGGGCACGTAGAAGGGTGTATGTGACAGTGGGCGTGTAGGAGGGTGTATTTGACAGTGAGCCCATAGGAGGGTGTACGTGACAGTGGGTAGATAGGAGGGTATATGTGACAGTTGGCCCATAGGAGGGTGTATGTGACAGTGAGCGCATAGGAGGGTGTATCTCACAGTGGGTGCATAGTAGGGTGTATGTGACAGTGGGCCCATATGAGGGTGTATGTGACAGTGGGTGCATAGTAGGGTGTATGTGACAGTGGGTGCGTAGGAGGGTGTATGTGACAGTGGGCGCATATGAGGGTGTTTGTGACAGTGGGTGCTTAGGAGGGTGTATGTGACAGTGAGTGCATAGTAGGCTGTATGTGACAGTGGGCCCATAGGTGGATGTATGTAACAGTGGGTCCATATTAGGGTGTATCTGACAGTGTCTGCATAGGAGGGTGTATGTGACAGTGGGTACAAAGTATGGTGTATGTGACAGTAGCCCCATAGGAGGGTATATGTGACAGTGGGAGCATAGTAGGGTGTATGTGACAGTGGGTTCTTAGGAGGGTGTATGTGACAGTGGGCGTGTAGGAGGGTGTATGTGACAGTGGGCCCATAGGTGGGTGTATGTGATAGTGGGTGCATAGGAGGGTGTATCTGACAGTGGGCCCTTAGGAGGGTGTATGTGACAGTGTCCACATAGGAGAGTGTGTGTGACAGTGGGTGCATAGTAGGGTGTATGTGACAGTGGGCCCATAGGAGGCTGTATGTGACAGTGGGTGCATATGAGGTTTTATGTGACAGTGGGCTCATAGGACGGTGTATGTGATAGTGGGTGCATAGTAGGGTGTAAGTGACAAAGGGTGTATAGTAGGTTTATGTTACAGTGGGCCCATAGGAGGGTGTATGTGACATGGATGCATAGGAGTGTGTATGTGACAGTGGGTGCATAGTAGGTTGTATGTGACAGTTGGCACGTAGGAGGGTGTATGTGACAGTCGGTAGATAGGAGGGTGTATCTGACAGTGGGCACGTAGGAGAGTGTATGTGACAGTGTCCGCATTGGCGAGTGTATCTGACAGTGTCTGCATACGAGGGTGTATGTGACAGTGGGTGCATAGTAGGGTGTATCTGACAGTTGGCCTATAGGAGGGTGTATGTGACAGTGGGCGCTTAGGAAGGTGTACGTGACAGTGGGCACATAGGAGGGTGTATGTGACAGTGGGCCCATATGAGGGTGTATGTGACAGTGGGTGCATAGTAAGGTGTATGTGACAGTGGGTGCGTAGGAGGGTGTATGTGACAATGGGCGCATATGAAGGTGTTTGTGACACTGGGTGCTTAGGAGGGTGTAAGTGACAGTGAGTGCATAGTAGGCTGTATGTGACAGTGGGCCCATAGGTGGATGTATGTAACAGTGGGTGCATATTACGGTGTATCTGACAGTGTCTGCATAGGAGGATGTATGTGACAGTGGGCGTGTAGGAGGGTGTATGTGACAGTGGGCCCATAGGAGGTTGTATGTGACAGTAGGTAGATAGGAGGGTGTATGTGACAGTTGACCCATAGGAGGGTGTATGTGACAGTGGGTGCATTGTAGGGTAGATGTGACAGTGGGTGCATATGAGGGTTTATGTGACCGTGGGCCCATAGGACGGTGTATGTGACAGTGGGTGCATAGTAGGGTGTATGTGACAATAGGTGCATAGTGGAGTTATGTTACAGTGGGCCCATAGGTCGGTGTATGTGACAGTGGGTGCATAGTAGGGTGTATGTGACAATGGGTGCTTAGTGGGGTTATGTTACAGTAGGACCATAGGAGGGTGTATGTGACAGTGGGTGCATTGTAGGGTGTATGTGACAATGGGTGGATAGTGGGGTTATGTTACAGTGGGCCCATAGGACGGTGTATGTGACAGTGGGTGCATAGTAGAGTGTATGTGACAAAGGGTGCATAGTGGGGTTATGTTACAGTAGGCCCATAGGAGAGTGTATGTGACAGTGGGCCCATAGGACGGTGTATGCGACAGTGGGTGCATTGTAGGGTGTATGTGACTATGGCTTCATAGTGGGGTTATGTTACAGTAGGACCATAGGAGGGTGTATGTGACAGTAGGCCCATAGGAGGGTGTATGCGACAGTGGGTGCATTGTAGGGTGTATGTGACAGTGGGCGCATAGGAGGGTGTATGTGACAGTGGGCGCATATGAGGGTGTTTGTGACAGTGGGTGCTTAGGAGGGTGTATGTGACAGTGGGTGCATAGTAGGGTGTATGTGACAGTGGGCCCATAGGTGGGTGTATGTGATAGTGGGTGCATAGGAGGGTGTATCTGACAGTGGGCCCATAGGAGGGTGTATGTGACAGTGTCCACATAGGAGGGTGTGTGTGACAGTGGGTGCATAGTAGGGTGTATGTGACAGTGGGCCCATAGGAGGGTGTATGTGACAGTGGGTGCATAGTAGGGTGTAAGTGACAATGGGTGCATAGTAGGTTTATGTTAGAGTGGGCCCATAGGAGGGTGTATGTGACAGTTAGCCAATAGGAGGGTGTATGCGACAGTGGGTGCATAGTATGATGTATGTGACTGTGGGCGCATAGGAGGGTGTATGTGACAGTGGGCCCATAGGAGGGTGTATGTGACAGTGGGTGCATAGTATGATGTATGTGACTGTGGGCGCATAGGAGGGTGTATGTGACAGTGGGCCCATAGGATGTTGTATGTTACAGTGGGTGCATAGTAGGGTGTATGTGACAGTGGGTGCATATAAGTGTGTATGTGACAGTGGGTGCATAGGAGGGTGTATGTGATAGGGGGTGTATATTAGAGTGTAGGTGACAGTGGGCGCATAGGAGGGTGTATGTGAAAGTGGGTGCATTATAGGGTGTATGTGACAGTGGGTGCATAGTAGGGTGTATGTGACAGTGGGCCTATAGGAGGGTGTGTGTGACAGTGGGCCCGTAGGAAGTGTATGTGACAGTGGGCCCATAGGAGGGTGTATGTGACAGTGGGTGCATAGTAAGGTGTATATGAGAGTGGGCCCATAGGAGGGTGTATGTGACAGTGGGCACGTAGGAGGGTGTATGTGACAGTGTGCACATAGGAGGGTGTATGAGACAGTGGGCGTGTAGGAAGGTGCATGTGACAGTGGGTCCATAGGAGGGTGTATGTGACAGTGGGTAGATAGGAGGGTGTATGTGACAGTTGGCCCTTAGGAGGGTGTATGTGACTGTGGGTGCATAGGAGGGTGTATCTGACAGTGGGCGCATAGGAGGGTGTATGTGAGTGTCCGCATAGGACTGTGTATCTGACAGTTGGCGTATAGGAGGGTGTATGTGACAGTGTCTGCATAGGAGGGTGTATGTAATAGTGGGTGCATAGTAGGGTGTATGTGACAGTGGGCCCATAGGAGGGTGTATGTGACAGTGGGTGCATAGTAGGGTGTATGTGACAGTGTGTGCATAGCAGGGTGTATTTAACAGTGGGTGCATAGGAGGGTGTGTGTGACAGTGTCTGCACAGGAGGGTGTATCTGACAGTGTATGCATAGGAGAGTGTATGTGACAGTGGGTGGATAGTAGGGTGTATGTGACAGTGGGCACATAGGAGGGTGTATTTGACAGTGGGTGCGTAGGAGGGTGTGTGTGACAGTGTCCGCATAGGAGGGTGTGTGTGACAGTGGGCACATAGGAGGGTGTATGTAACAGTGGGCCCATAGGAGGGTGAGTGTGACAGTGGGCCCATAAGAGGGTGTATGTGAAAGAGGGCGCATATACACATGATATACTTTTTTAACACCTTCACATCTGGCACAGCACAGTTGTTGACACACACACAAATCGGCATTAAAATCCAGAGTTACGGACTATGCCGATCAACCACGTAGAAGTATAAGCCATTGGTTTCTTCTAACTGGTGTTTGTGCCAGGGGAAGTAAAAAATCACTCGCAGGGAAACAGAATGTTAGAATCACCTGTCATTAGGACCATTAGTCGTATGTCATTTCCCTTGATATTTGATGTGCGGTCGTCATGGTTATCGCCCATGTTAGCTATACACAACCAAATGTTGTGTATTGTCTACAATGGGTGAATGGGACCCAAACGATTGCTGTTCTATTTGTATGCATAATGCCAACTCTTAGCCCTGACAGTAACATACAAGTTCTTTAGATGACCGGCCAAAGATGTGTAGCTGAAAAAAATAGTGAACATTGATGGACAACGTACAGAGGAACGGCTTCTGTGAAGTGCTGCATGCGGCAGTCTGGATCTGTGGAGAGTTCTCAGAGTGAGTACATGCGTAACTATGCCTTGACGTCCTCGCTGCTACTGATAGAGACAGATACTAATAAAAACCTGAATATATATTTCCCACATATCAAGATAGATCACTGGTTTACTTCTCGGTTCAGGGACGGTGAATAAAGTGGCAGTGATTTTGAGATGGTATCCTCTTTCTGTGAATTGTTCATGCTAATAAAAATGGTTGTGATGTTTTAGGACTACATATTTTTTTCATGGTCCAGAGAATAAGTAACCTATAGCCGCCTAAAGAAAAGCAATTAATGAAAAACACTGTCAGCTATTTCAAACATTATCTGGTTACCATCATTCAGATTGATAATTATGTCGCATGTGCCTGTTTTCATGTAGATGTACAGGGCCACCTCACTATCAAGGTCATCCTTTGGACTGGACATAGTGACCAGGATAGCAAGGTGAACATATCAGTGGAACTAATTTCCTGTACTTTACTGTATGTGGAAATCATTTGGGACTGTTCTAGGGTGACCTAATTTTGATGTGGCTGTATTACCAAGGTGACCTAATTGTGATGTGGCTGTGTTACCAAGGTGACCTAATTGTGAGGTGGCTGTATTACCAAGGTGACCTAATTGTGAGGTGGCTGTATTACCAAGGTGACCTAATTGTGATGTGGCTGTGTTACCAAGGTGACCTAATTGTGATGTGGCTGTGTTACCAAGGTGACCTAATTGTGAGGTGGCTGTATTACCAAGGTGACCTAATTGTGAGGTGGCAGTATTACCAAGGTGACCTAATTGTGAGGTGGCTGTATTACCAAGGTGACCTAATTTTGAGGTGGCTGTATTACAGAGGTGACTATAAAACAAGGTTTGTCTTGTAAAACACTGGACAAGATATGAGTAGTTTTAATTGAAATTTGACATCTCACGAGGAGCCTGTAACCTTAGTGACTGTGGCTGTTCAGATTAATAAATTCTGTTGTTTCATGCTTCTGATTGATTACTCAATCACAATGTTATGTAATCGATCATCATCTTGTTTACATGAGAAAATTAGTTTTATGTGAAAAATATATATGGTTGCCTGATGTCCAAACTATGTTGTGAACCCTCCAAATGGTGTCAAATGCAGCCTTGAAGTCCACAAAATTGAAATGTAGTGAGATCTGTAATGGTTTTAATGTGAATGGTTTTAATAGTTTCTAATAAATTGACAATTGATCTTCTTCCTTATATCTGCAATATATGTGTTCTCTCTCACAAGGATATCCCTGCAATACATTTCATGCATTTTCATCTCATAAAAGGTGGTCATAGAAGTCCCAAAGAAAATATAACATTACATATGGGTGTGTAATGGTTTAGTCGTCATCACATATCGTGATGGGGAAACAAATGGAACTTGTATTGATACACCTAATGTTGATATGAGAACCGGGCATCGTGGCGGGTCGTGTCGTGGCAACTGTCACGTTAGTTGATCTCAAGCAGCTGTTGGTATGATTTGGAAGCCATGTTGCATCGGTGAGAATCTGAAGTCCCACTCGACAT
This sequence comes from Paraescarpia echinospica, assembly GCA_020002185.1. Classification (NCBI taxonomy): domain Eukaryota; kingdom Metazoa; phylum Annelida; class Polychaeta; order Sabellida; family Siboglinidae; genus Paraescarpia; species Paraescarpia echinospica. The sequence goes on along the minus strand of JAHLWY010001277.1, from coordinate 7,853 downwards.
ATAGGTGGTGTGGTGGTTTGTTTATTTGAACAGATACAAACAATTATGTTTTTTTTTACTTTGCGAATTTATGAATGACAAAAATATTTGAAGAACGAATGCACGAAGTGTTCGTCTGTGTCTGTAGCCTTGAACTTGACGCATGGATCAACGAACCACCGCCTGAGGACGATGAACCTGAGGAAGTCGTCGCCAAGACCAGCATCTTCCACACAATGGGTGATGACAGGTGAGAGCATCCCTCGATCTTAATCACTTCGCATGGCCTTATTTTGAGTTGTCAAACTGGAAATAAATGTAAGAAAAAAATTCATATTTTTATAAACTGGTGTAGGACTATTTGTACAAGTAGCAAACAAATGTTCAATTAATTTGGTCAACCCATTTACTTGTACTTTGTCTCACTAGCTGGATCAGCCGGTCAGTCGTGTCTCTACAAAATCCCTCGATACCAGTTATACCAATAGCTTCGCTGGCAAATGATGTCAGTTACAAATGGTAAATGACGGTTTGAAGTAATGTAAATTGTCCACTGTTCAGATGGGGACGGTTTACATAACTTCCATGGCAAGTAACCGTTCAAGTTCAAAGTTACACTATCTTCATCAGTAATGTAAGTTGTCCACTGATCAGATGGGGACGGTTTACATAACTTCCATGGCAAATAACCGTTCAAAGTTACACTGTCTTCATCAGTAATGTAAGTTGTCCACTGATCAGATGGGGATGGTTTACATAACATCCATGGCAAATAACCGTTCAAAGTTACACTGTCTTCATCAGTAATGTAGTTATCCACTGATCAGATGGGGACGGTTTACATAACTTCCATGGCAAATAACTGTTCAAAGTTACACTGTCTTCATCAGTAATGTAAATTGCCCACTGATCAGATGAGGACGGTTTACGTAACTTCCATGGCATGTAACCGTTCAAAGTTACATTATCTTGATCAGATATTTGGTAGGAATACTTAGTAAAAATGTTCTGTGTGTGTGGTGTCATCTGGTAAGTAATGTCAAACTAAAGACTTTGTTGCTTGTCTTTTGACCTTACAAACTACCAAGATATTGCTTCCAGAGGATAAGTAATTTTGATAGTAATTGTAATTGTCTTTTAACTTGCATGTATTTGTTTGATTATACATATTTTGTAGAACCAGAACAAATGGAAATGAGGTAAAAACTCCTGCACTGTCAGAGGCTGAACTACAGAAGGTATGTGCAAGCATGTGTGACATGTTCACAATCTTTGTTTTAAGCAAATTAACACATGACAAGCATTGCCATGTAAAGGTAGCTAGCTGTCTGATGAAGATTGTTGATTAGCAGACACAGCAAAAAAGGTAAATTGACTGGCAAATAAGCCAAAAATATTACCAATTTGAACCTTGCAGTCCAATGAACCTCTTCACTCAAATAACTAGTGATTTAATAGAAATATGTTTCTTTTCTTTATTCCATTGTTTATAATGTAAATTACGTATACAAATATAGCAGTAAGCACTGGACTTAGATTACTAAATTTGGTGTGAAGTTTCTCCATACAACTCCAGTGATAGCCGCCAAGTAACTTATTTATTTTTCAAACACCTTTTCTAATTGCAAGTGTGTTTTTTCTTTGACAGATGCACTAGCAGAGGGAATTTGAACATCCCGAACTACCTGAAGGGTGCAAGACCCAAGGTAATTCTCACCTCAGTTCTTTGTTACTTACAATCAGCTCCTACACCTGGGACCAGTTTCATGAAACATTCGTTCATATAAACTTTCGTTTGCAGGAACTTACGGGGACGTTTGACATAGATTTTATGACTCATAACAGCCATAGAAACATGTCTGTAACTACCTTTCATATGAAGGATCGTATGTATGAATGCTTCAAGACACTGGCCACTCCTCTTCCCAGCTTCTGATATTGAAATTTGATTTAATCCAGAAAATTGTAATGTTATTTTGCGAGCAGAAACTTGCCAGGTGATTTTTTTAAAGGTGGATTGCCTTGAAACTGTTGATGTGTTTGTCCAGCTTGAGTATACTATGAATACATATTTTATTGCATTAAATCAGTATTGTTCAAGCATGTAGATGTTTATCAGGAGATCTGGTTTATGGTCATATTGTTGAGTATGGATGTGGTGTAAAGGAGACAACCAATGAACTCAATTTTTTTAAAGAAAGTACAGTCAATCATTTTTCACCATGTTTTTTATTTTATGCGTGATCAAGATCCACAGGTGGTGGATCTAAACGTTGCAAGTTTCCACTAAACGCTCCAACGTAAGTATTAATTCTTGCTGCCCATTGAAATATTGGAGCCATGAACAGTATTTTCCATATCTTATCAGAAACTTGTTGGACTAATTACAAGGCGGTAAGAATTCTGACCTGTCATGTTTGAAGATGAGCCAAATGTCTCAATTATATTGTAATTTTCACTTGCTAATAGTTCTCACCTGTACAATAATACCTACCTAATATACTATCTATTGCAAATCTAAATAATATATATATATTTATATATATATAAATATATATGTATGTGTACAAACACCTGTCTCAGGTGTGTCATGAATCTAGCACCTGTCGGGTGTATCATGAACCCAACACCTGTCTCAGATGTGTCATAAACCCAACATCTGTCTCAGGTGTGTCATGAACCCAACCCCTGTCTCAGGTGTGTCATGAACCTGTCTCAGGTGTGTCATGAACCTGTCTCAGGTATGTCGATGTCGGACAAATACCTGCAGCTGCAGTGTCAGCAGGATGTGGAGAGATGGAGATGGAAGGAGAAGAAGTCGAGGACGAAGAAGGTGAGCTGTGACTCGAACGATTATCGCTCCGCCGTCATCTCTGTCAATATCGAATACAACGTACCAGAGGTGAGGACAAGGCTCTTATTTGTTGCCAATGTTGAATTAAATAAAAAAGTGTGTCTGTTAGCGCATGAATGGGTTGCACGGAATCCATTTCCATCAGTTCGTTTGCCATCTGGTGTTAATTCTCTGGGTGGAAATCTTGTTAAATATGTATACGTACATAGATGGATGTTCTCTGAGTTACAGGGAGCCAACTTGTCAGATGATGATGACTCGAAGGGTACTAAAGATGACCCACATAGACTTCTCAACATTAACCTAGATGAGTGAGTGTGTTATTATATTCTATTCTCCCGTCAAGGGCCCCTCACAGGTTTGGGGCATATTGCTTCACAGTGATGGACCATTCTTTAAAACGTTAATTTGTGTTTGTGTCTTGATCAGGTTGTAGTAATAGTCTGAATATTAACATATAGTTGCCTCACGTTGTGTTCACTTGCTTCTTTACACCATTGGCCTCTAATGTACCAATTGGTGATGGTTAATTTGTATTAAAAATATGATTTATAGAGACAATGCATATTTTATTGTTAAAAGTTTATATTAGTTGGAAATGACAGGGAATCACAGACATGTAACACACATGTCTCACACATGTCTCACACAAAGTGACATGAAACACTACGATGCACACATGCATTCATACATATGCAAAGCATGTATGCATACGCGCACTCATGCATGCACTGCAAACACACACACAACATAAACACACACACACACACGCATATACACACACACAAACAAAGACACACACACATACACACTCATACACAAGCGCACGTGCACACACACATACCCATGTTGACCCTCCTGTCCCCTTCCCCCTGTTAGACCACTGCGAGATGAGGAGGTGTTGCCTGTCCACACGTACCAGACTCTGTCGTCTCCACTCAGCGTGAAGGCCCCACCAGAGTCAGCCGCAGCCACAGCACGGGAGAAAAAACACAGGAATGAACGAGAGAAGAAACACAGGAAAGACAAGAAGGAGAGGAAGGTAGGAGGGACAATTCATTTCAGTGTTTGTTTGGGAGAAATATTCATGTTTTTCAAATTTAGCAGCTACCCAATGTAGTGGGAATCTAAGGAAGGTGGCTTGAACAAATGTAAAATGCTACACATTTTCATACCGTAAACTTTGTTGGTGAGTTATCTATGTATTAACACGCTAACATTGGAGTCTTGTAAGTGTATCTCCTTTGAGACATCAAGGTCTACTCACATCTTGCTATGTTCATATGTTGGCTTGAATGGCTTTGTTAGACCATTGGCCTCTGATCCACCAATTGACGATGCATTTTAGAAAACACAAAGATAGGTTTCTTTAGAGTTATTTTCTTTCATATCTTTTATATGTGTGACTTTCCGGATAGTCTTTTTTATTCAATTGAATGGTGATTCACCAGATGACACCAATGTAAATTAGTAGTTTGTAGCTGCATCGGTGCGAGAGAGAGAGAGAGAGGAGGTTGGAGAGCGAGAGAGTGGGGAGAGAGGGAGAGTGAGAGAAAGAGAGAGAGAGGGAGGGAGGGAGGGAGAGAGGGAGGGAGGGGTGGAGGGATGGATGGAAGGAGAACGAGAGACAGAGAGGGAGGGAGATTGAGAGGGGGGTAGGGAGAGAGGGATTGAGAGAGAGACAAAGAGAGAGGGAGGGAGTGAGGGATGGAAGGGGAGGGAGGGGATGGAGGGAAAGAGAGAGGGAGGGAGGGGGAGGTGAGAGACAGTGAGAGAAAGAGAGAAAGGGGGGAGAGATAGGGGGTAGATAGGGAGAATGAGAGAAAGAGAGAGGGAGAGAGAGAGAGGGAGGGATGGAGAGAGGGAGTGAGAGAGAGGGAGGGAATGATGGAAGGAGAACAAGAGAGAGGGGGGTAGGGAGAGAGGAATTGAGAGAGAGACGAAGAGAGAGGGAGGGAGGGAGGGAGGGAGGGAGAACGAGAGAGAAAGAAATAGAGAGATCACTATATTCATCTCTGTTGCCTCCCAGCATCAGAAGAAGAGCAAGATGGGTCACCACCACCACTCCAAAAATGACAGTCCCAGTCTCCTCATCGCCTCTGCCAATGCTACTGACCAGCCAATGACCCCTGATGACATGCCAGTGACCTATGACATGAATGACGTTGCCGAAAAGGTAATCTTGAAAGTACTACAAACTACTCCATTTGATTTTTCTTGCACGATCATGGCAGTAGGTTCTCTCTTTAGAAATTTATTATCAACTTTTTACTCAGTCCTATTGTTACGGTAGAAAACTTCAATTATATGACAGTTGTGCCTTTTTGGTATTGGCATGAACTTTGAACTGTACGGATGTAGTAGTTTTACTGACTTTTGACATTGTTCCAAACTTTCAATCCCCTTTTTGAGCACCCATGCCTGCTGTTTTTCTCTTCAGTGCTATATTTTGGATTATGCTTTGATGAATTAGATAGACAGTTGTTAACATCAGGTCATGCCGGGTCTGTTTTTACCATATTCTACACTATTTTCGAAAGTGAATCTCCTGTAAGTCATATAAATGTGAGAAAATGTTTTAATGAAGTTGTAAATTGCCTTTCAGCAGTTTAAGCTGAAAGGCCGCTGTATAAATGTTCAGATAATTATTAATATTATGTTCATATTAAAATGTACCAAGCAAAGATGGAAAGAAGTATGTTAAACATCACATATCAGGAGAGAAAAACAAACATCTGGGTAAGACAGAAGACAAAGGTCATAGACGAGATAAAACAAATCATAAGACAGAAGTGGACCTGGACAGGGCACATTAGCAGACTACGAGATAACTGATGGACATTGCATATCACAACCTGGAGACCTTACGAAGGGAAATGATCTAGAGGAAGACCAGTGAAGTGATGGAGAGATAAACTAGACGAGTACTCGAAGGGCACCATCTGGCAGAGGATAGCGTAAGACAGGCAGATTTGGAAACGACATGCTGAGGCCTTCGCCCAACCACGGGACACTCCGGCTGAACAATGATAATGATGATGAAGAGATGTTGATTTCATAGACGGATGACGTGAACTGTTTAACCGTTTTTACTCCATGACATTAATTTTTTTAACCCTTTAGACCCCTTGACATTTCATTGTTTAACCCTTTAGACTCCATGACGTTTAAAGAAATATACTTTGATTCCCCATGACACTCATACACATTCAGCAAATAATGTTTTCAAATGGAGCTAGTTCAACATAATAGACTAAGTTTTAAAATGACATCGCAACTTTTTTTATTTTGTATAGACGTATCTTAGTATACTACCAATAAACACAAAATATGTATTTGATTGAATCATTCTAAGGGTACCTCAGGGCCCCCCAAAATGCTATATTTTCGTACTGTTTGCCTGCTGCTGTAAGTCTCCTTCACTGATCTCCATTTATAACTGGATTGTGGACTTTGCCCTATCTCTAATCACTGGGACAGCTGACTGGAGAGATTATGCTATAACCCTGTGTATTGGACTTGCTTAGGCTCACTGCCTGCCATTGTCCCAGTCTCAAACAGAATACCTCCATGTGGGCTGTAACTATAATGTGTAATGGGAATCCCTAATGCACTGGCAGAACCTGAGAAACTTTAAAACAGCAATAGACAATGCAATATAAAGATATGATCTAGGATTAAAACAAAATAACTTATGTATAAAATAAGATATAAAATAAAATAATTTAGGTATACACGAAGAGGTTAAAGCATATTTAGCAAAAATTACAAGGAATATTGTTCATATGTTTTATATACATGTTGCAGCTATTACTTCACTCCAATTCAATCAGTATTATGTCATCAATTGCTACTATTTTAAGTCAAAATGCATGCTATGTATATGTACCTTGTGAACAAATAAAGTTTTATCATAGTTCGTCTCTTTCTTCATTCCATTCTGGGGGAGGGTGGTAGGCAAAATGAAAACAGAAAATGTGTGCACATTTTCTTAAACAACCTTTAACTGTGCTACATGCGAGATTGTAGCTCACCAACTCTCCTGCAAGGTTTCTACAACCACTGGAAATCGGCCTAAATAGCAGTGTATCAGGATAAAATTCTACAGTATTTTTAATAACACATTAACTAATATATATATATACAATCTTTCACGAGAAATGGTCTACTCGAGTAGTTTATTTCCAGGTGTATCTTCACTGGCATGCATATATTAGCTTGAATTTTGTGTATGTTTTGTGCCCAATTTTAACAATTTGAATGATCTAATGAATTGTTTGATGTTCCGTTTTGTTTCAGCCAATGTCCAGCTACAAATTGTTGGCTGAAGATGCGTCTCTTAAAATGGTTAGTGTCGACACCAAAGCCTTTAAGGCCAAATTGGATAGATATTGGAAAGCCAACGAAAACAACAGATATGGAATAAATCAAGCCCAGCTTGTAAATATCCATTAAACCTTAGGTGTAAGACACAAAATACACATTTCTAATTAACTACTGCATGGATTTAACACTGGATACCATCAGGTAATACTAATTGTTCTAGCTTGACCAATTGGGCAGTGTATCAAGTTTATATGAAAGTAGGCCACACATCAAATAATAATATATTTGCATATGGTATGTTGGTAACTAAATATTTCTGAAATTTTTGTGGAAAGTGCCATGAAAATGTCTATAAAATATTTCTCTTTTCATACTCAAGTAACGTTACTTGGATCACCATTGATTGTTTCAGACTTACGAGACACGAATGTGTCTGGAGCAGAGCTACCAGGTCGTCATCTCTATCATCTTCTCGAACCTCAACTTGAATCACCTCAAAGACCTCAACTTCAATGTCCTCTACTCACTCAACTCTAAGCTCGTCTGCAGCAGCGTGAGTAGAGTCTTAGACCACTTTATACCGACTCAACTCTAAGCTCCTCCGCATCAAAGTGAGTAGAGTCTCAGACCACTTTATACTCACTCAACTCTAAACGGGTCCGCAGCAGCATGAGTAGAGTCTCAGACCACTTTT
>JAHLWY010001276.1:0-23624 GCA_020002185.1 Paraescarpia echinospica | reverse complement strand
ACGTTAAGATTAGTGTTTCGTTTGTCCAACTAGTTGATCTAAGTTCAATTCGTGACACGTGTTGGTCAAAGCATAGTGTTTCGTTTGTACAACTCGTGTCTCGTCGGTACTCTCGTGTGATGTGTCATCCGTAGTCTCGTGACATATCTCGGCCATAGTCTCGTCTCTTTTCTCGTCGGTACTCTCGTGTGACGTGTCATCCATAGTCTCGTGACGTATCTCGGTCATAGTCTCGTCTCTTGTCTCGTCGGTACTCTCGTGTGACGTATCATACGAAGTCTCGTGTGATGTGGCATCCGTAGTCTCGTGACATATCTCGGTCATAGTCTCGTCTCTTGTCTCGTCGGTACTCTCGTGGGACGTGTCATCCAAAGTCTCGTGATATATCTCGGCCATAGTCTCGTGTGATGTGACATCCGTAGTCTCGTGACATGTCTCGGTCATAGTCTTTGCTTTGCTTTGATAACCCATCTATTTGCTTTGCTTTGCTTTGCTTCAGAAGCAAATCTCACACGACAACCCGTCTATTTGCTTTGCTTTGCTTTGCTTCTGAAGCAAATCTCACACGATAACCCGGCTATTTGCTTTGCTTTGCTTTGCTTCTGAAGCAAATCTCACGCGATAACCCGTCTATTGTGGTGTATCTCGTCCATAGTCTCGTCTCTTGTCTCGTCGGTACTCTCGTGTGACGTGTCATCCGAAGTCTCGTGTGGTGTGTCATCCGTAGTCTCGTGACATGTCTCGGTCATAGTCTTTGCTTTGCTTTGATAACCCATCTATTTGCTTTGCTTTGCTTTGCTTCAGAAGCAAATCTCACGCGATAACCCGTCTATTTGCTTTGCTTTGCTTTGCTTCTGAAGCAAATCTCACACGATAACCCGGCTATTTGCTTTGCTTTGCTTTGCTTCTGAAGCAAATCTCACGCGATAACCCGTCTATTGTGGTGTATCTCGTCCATAGTCTCGTCTCTTGTCTCGTCGGTACTCTCGTGTGACGTGTCATCCGAAGTCTCGTGTGGTGTGTCATCCGTAGTCTCGTGACATATCTCGGTCATAGTATCGTCTCTTCGGTACTCTCGTGTGACGTGTCATCCGAAGTCTCGTGCCATATCTCGGTCATAGTCTCGTGTGATGTGTCTAGTTGATCTAAGTTCAATTCGTGACACGTGTTGGTCAAAGCATATTCGTGACACGTGTTGGTCGTTTCGTTTTCGTGACACGTGTTGGTCAAAGCTTAGTGTTTCGTTTGTCCAACTAGTCTCGTCGGTACTCTCATGTGATGTGTCATCCGTAGTCTCGTGACATATCTCGGTCATAGTCTCGTCTCTTTTCTCGTCGGTACTCTTGTGTGACGTGTCATCCGTAGTCTCGTGCCGTATCTCGGTCATAGTCTCGTCTCTTGTCTCGTCGGTACTCTCGTGTGACGTGTCATACGAAGTCTCGTGATATATCTCGGCCATAGTCTCGTGTGATGTGTCATCCGTAGTCTCGTGACATGTCTCGGTCATGGTCTCGTCTCTTGTCTCGTCGGTACTCTCGTGTGATGTGTCATCCGAAGTCTCGTGTGATGTGTCATCCGTAGTCTCGTGACATATCTCGGTCATAGTCTCGTCTCTTGTCTCGTTGGTACTCTCGTGTGACGTGTCATCCGAAGTCTCGTGCTATATCTCGGACATAGTCTCGTCTCTTGTCTCGTCGGTACTCTCGTGTGACGTGCATCCGAAGTCTCGTGACATATCTCGGTCATAGTCTCGTGTGATGTATCTAGTTGATCTAAGTTCAATTCGTGACACGTGTTGGTCAAAGCATAGTGTTTCGTTTTCGTGACACGTGTTGGTCAAAGCTTAGTGTTTCGTTTGTCCAACTAGTTGGTCTAAGTCCAATTCGTGACACGTGTTGGTCAAAGCATAGTGTTTCGTTTGTACAACTAGTTGATCTAAGTCCAATTCGTGACACGTGTTGGTCAAAGCATAGTGTTTCGTTTGCACAACTAGTTGGTCTGAGTTCAATTTGTGCCGCGTAATCGGTTAAGTTTCTGTTTCGTTTACGCACCTAGTTGATCTGAGTTCAATTTGTACAGCGTAATCGGTTAAGTTTCTGTTTCGTTTACGCAACTAGTTGGTCTGAGTCCGATTCGTGCCGTGTGTTGGTCAAACTATAGTGTTTCGGTTGTCCGACTCGTGTCTATAGTTAGATTCGTGATGTGTGTTGGTCAAACTGTAGTGTTTCGTTCGCACCACTAGTTGGTCTGAGTACTTTATCGTGTGATGTGTCATCCGTAGTCTCGTGACACATCTCGGTCATAGATCACACATCACGGTCACAGTCTCGTCTCTTGATGTATCTATATATATATATATATATATATATATATATGAATCTATGAGTTCATTTTCGATTACCCATGCCAGGTTATTTGTTTTACGACAGAAGTTGGTTTCGAAGGTTTTACCGAAGAAGCACGAATTTAAATACTATAGTACGAAAAAGGATAAAAACGTTCTAATGGTCCTGTGTACACTTGAACCTTAATACGGTAAACTATATAGATACTGGTACATCTTATCTGGGAGGTTATTATGTACCTGTACTGTTGTAACATGACGCTTCACTTTCCTCGAACAATGTAGATAGCGAGCACTGCGCCGTCTTGTATTGATATATGATCTTTGGCATCAAGGTGATCGAGTCGACATTGCGCATCGCACATAGCGCATTTATTTATTTAATAATGATGTTGAACGCGATTATGCACCTACGTACATACGTACATACGTACACACGTATAGGTTAAGAACACCAGCATGATAAAATGCTGAAACAGTATTGGTGGTCTCTAGGCACAGATGAAATACGGATGAGCCTTGGATAGGATATATCAGTTCAAAACAGTTTGACACCAGTTTGGATCCGGTTTGTACGCGGACTTTCAACTGTGACCGTTGGTAAGTGCAAATGACAAACAGTTTGACCAAAATATTACACAGATAGCTGGTAGTTTGAATGTTTTAACAGATAAGTTCGTATAACTTCCCTATGGCTTAACACGGGGCCAATACACAGACCCTTGAGGCTTGATTTATACCAGTTTATACCGGTTAACATAACAGTGAGATTTTTCACTCACTATAACGACAATGACCATAACATCAAATGATGAGATTATATTCAAGTACGAAAGCTCAAAACAATGGCTAACCAAAGCGCTATCTGATTAACCAAGTCAACCTCGGGTACAAAATTACTGTGCGTAGCAGTTTGAAAAATTCCCTATGAAAAATTCCCTATGCTTTAACATGGGAAAATTCCCTATCCTTTAACACGGGGAAAATTCCCTATGCTTTAACATGGGGAAAATTCCCTATCTCATAACATAGTGAAAATTCCCTATGCTTTAACATGGTAAAAATTCCCTATCTCTTAACATGGGGAAAATTCCCTATGCTTTAACATCGGGAAAATTCCCTATCTCATAACATAGTGAAAATTCCCTATGCTTTAACATGGTAAAAATTCCGTATCTCATAACATGGGAAATACTTTTCCAAGCTCATTTGCATAACTAGCCACGCCCACAATGCCCAGCTCGCTCGTGATTGGTCAATCGCAGGTGGCGCAGAGACTGTCGGGATACCATCAGTTGCATAATCCTTGACTTTGGAATTGGATGAGAGCAAGAGCAAAATCCGGCAACATCCGGGTGTTTCCCTATCCTTTAACATGGGGAAAATTCCCTATGATTTAACACGGGGTTCACTCACTTGGCCACTAGGGGATGATGTTTGTAGTTTGTGATGTACTCGTCAGGGGGCTCTATTGCACGCAAGCGTGCAAGAGACACGAATATTTGCAGTACTAGAACATTTAGTTTACAACTTGTCCACAAGATGACACCACTTGTATAATAAGTACCGAAAAATTCCGATAGGGGTCGCTGTTTTAAATAACCAACTATCCGCCAGGGGGAGCTATTTTGGTTTTGGTGGGAAATATTCGTATAATTAGTACCGAAAAATTCCGCTAGATGGCGCTTTTATAGTTCCGGAAAATTCCGATAGGGGCGCTATTTTAGTTCCGGAAAATTCCGATAGGGGCGTTTTTATAGTTCCGAAAAAAATCCGGTGGGGGCGCTATTTTAGTCCCGAAAAATTTCGGTGGGGTTTCACGTGACCTTGACCTACATCCGGGTCACTTGACCTTGACCTACATCCGGGTACTTGACCTACATCCGGGTACTTGACTTTGACCTTGACCTACATCCGGGTACTTTTGCACTTGCACCGCGGCGCGACACCGTCCGCGGTACTTAACCTCCTTTACTACTGAGGATATCTTGTAATTACCTTTGCTAGACAATTTTGGACACGTTGAAGTTATATAGTATCCTTGCTAGCGATATTATAAAGGAGGGAATATCAATAGTCAAGTTTTCTGCTATCAAGCGCTTTTCAAATAGTTTTAGCAACTGAAAATGACATATACCGGCGAATACGGCGAAGATCACGAATATGATAAAAACAGCAGCGACACATTTGAGATATGTGTTGTCGGAAATTGAAATAGATTCCACACATAGGTTGCTGACGTGATATGCGCGTAGGGAATAAATCGGCAAGATTAGTACGCTGCATTGGAGTACAAATTCAGTTTTATTTGCATTTCATTTCAATTTACTATCAGTCATCCGGTGGAAGATATATTGGAGGCATTCACTAAGTTTGTTAAGGGGTCGATTTGTATCCGGGGTAGCCAACGAAATGTAGATCTGAGAATCATCAGCATAGATATGATGATCCAAGTTATGTCTGTATATAACATAGTTTAGTGGTGTGGTGTAAAGAGTAAAAAGCAAAGGCCCAAGAACAGAACCCTGGCCCGGGGAACACCAAACAAAGTTGGCAGCGCAGCCGAAAAGCAGTCCCCAATATTTATGGTTTGGTATCTAACAGTTAGGTATGAAGAAAACCAGCTTAGAGCTGTGCCAGATATGCCGTACCACTTTAAATTATAGATTGCGCAATTCCACAGCAGAAGTATGTTGTTGGCCGACGCTTGGCGTCTGCGGTTATTTATAGAACAGTCTCGTGCAGGCGATGGATTTGCTGTCGTTAGTTCTCGGGAACACAAGACAAAAGTGCGCTGCATCTAGTGATTGTGTTGTTGATAATGATTTATTTATGACATATAACAACAAGATTGTTGTTATATGTCATAAGGCGATGTATTTGCTGTCGTTAGTTCTCGGGAACACAAGACAAGCGTGCGCTGCATCTAGTGATTGTGTTGTTGATAATGATAAGGATTTATTTATGACATATACTGTTGCAAACTAACAACACTAAATAAATAAATCCTTAGTTGTTGTTATTTTGTTCTTGGTGCGAAACTATCAACCAAAGACCGCATATCAATACAAATAAATGCTCCTTGACCTTGCTTATCAACGACGCAACAAAAACTGGCGCCACCTCGCGGCACCTGGTTAATCGTGTAGTTCACAACAAGTCCGACAGATGGAGGGACTGGGTTGCATAACGTCATTATCCCATGACGCATTGCGCTGACCCCATTGCACCAGAAGTAATTGCAAGTGATCGAGACACTTTTCAGACAGTCGTTACGATGCCTAGCATGGTAAGTTTTCGTAAAACTATGTCAAGAATGTATTCATATTTAGCAGCTTAACTTGCAATTTGACATGATTTAATCGATCTGCGTTTTTGTTTCAGGCCCGACTAACAGAAGACCAGATTGCGGGTAAGCACTTGGGATGAATTAGCAGATATGGAAAGGATGAAGTTTCAACCGGAATGCCGGATGTCGAATTCCACTATTCCCGGGTTTATAAATATCCAGATTATTAGGCCTATGTAATGTTTCAGTAACCGCTCTGTACATTTACATATATTAGTTTGGTATACCATTAGTTCATAACAATACTTTGATCTGCTACTGAATACGTGTTATAATAACTGCCTAAATGTATTAGATATATTAGACTAGTAAAATCAGTTTAGTAAAATGGGGGTGTGCCTCCTGAGTCCTGCCCGCCCCTTGGACCAGGCTTGGAGCTAAGATTTAAGAGTTAAGTTGGTCTTACGACCTAGATTCAGACTTAGTGGATTGGAACAGTAGGGTCCGGGCTGGGGATTAAAACTAAAGTAACTTCTCCAGGGTCGTGGTCTAAACAAGTAATCCGTCATGTTGTAATTACACAAATTACGGCAATATTTTCCTTAACTGGGCAAAATTATTAATCCTAGAGTTAGGGTTAATAATTTAGATCAGTTTAGAAAGAGTAATTACCCAAATTGTAAGATAGCAAATCTACAACCTTTCAAATAGTGGATACATTACTGTAAAATAGTGCTAGTACTGCTGTGAAATTATATGTAGCAATTTATTATGTTAATATGTAAGCGTGACACTGACAGAATTGAACTGTTACATTGTAAAAAATTGTTACCAATAATTAAAACTACCTGGTATAATGATGTAAGGCATACTAATTCCTGGTTTCTCATCAGTTGTTTACAAGAACAAAAAGATGATCCATTCTCATCAACTAACAAGTGTATTATTTGAATTACAGTTTTATAGTTTTGAAAAAAGTTAGAGTTGTGTTGTTGATGTTCTATCATAGATTCACATGTGACTTGTGGTGTGCTTCTAGAATACCAGGAGACATTCTCCCTATTTGACAACAAGGGAGATGGAAAAATCTATGCGCACCAGTTGGGAGATGTGTTGAGGGCCATGGGGCAGAATCCTACAGAGAGCGAAGTCCGCAAGTGTGGCTACCACAGCGATCCAGGTATAACTTGAGTGGTGTAACAGATTCATTGTAGAGAAGGTCACAATATTCACGTTAACACTGTTGTTACGTCAGTGATCATGTTTTTTGTAATTTAATAATCAGCATTGAACCATGTCTCACCATGACACCTATGTAGTTATTATCATGTTTAGTGCACAATATTAACAGTTTATTCCAACTGTTAAATATAATTTTTTACTTTACAATGCCAGGATCAGTTCGATCCATGTTACTTGTGCCGTTGTTGTTTTATGTTCAGGCAATAAGGATACTTCCTGCAGTTGTTTTAAAGGTTAACTTGTTGGTTGATGTGTTTTGATATAACAGACTTCAGGATCAGTTTCGAGACATTCCTGCCAATCCTGTCGACAATCTCCAAGAACAGAGACGCGTCAACGATAGAAGACTTCATTGAGGGCTTCCGTGTGTTCGACAAGGAGCAGAACGGAATGATCAACAGTGCTGAGCTGCGCCACTTGCTCTCTTCTCTAGGTAGGACCACAACTGAGAATCTGTGACACGGATGCTCAAGCTCGTCTACAGTAGACTGTGGTCGCTGTGTTGTAACAAATTTCTTATCATAGATTTGTATATGATACTATGCCATGGTTAAATGTTTTGCTGTTGTGTTTTCATGAAATCCAGACACCAGTTAGCCATAGTTATATTATAATAATATAGTTATTACCATCATAATATATTCAAGCATTTTAGTTGGGCTTGTTGATGTCACAACAGTTAAAAGTGCCAGAGGATCTGATAACACTAGAGTTTAATGTAATTAATAATACACCCCTTTCACACAAGTATTACAGTTGAGAAGTAGGGTGGAGGTGCTGTTTCATCTTCCCCTTACATGCTCCGTGTACATTGCAGGTGAGAAGATGACAGACGAGGAGGTGAACGAACTGTTGATGGGCCAGGAGGATGCTCAGGGAAACGTCAACTACGAAGGTGTGTGTCTGAGGACAAGATCATATCTGTCTCTTAGCTGGCTTCTTTGTGTGGTCCATTGTTACATTTGGAACTAGCCACAGTGCACACCGTTGCATGATTGAAATCAGTTACCTATCTTCGAGTGGTGTGTTTTACAAAATAACATGTTTTCTGGCTTATCCAATCCATTGACAGTGTTTCCCCCAGCAGGATAAGAGGATAAAATTACTTACCAAAAAAATAATTCTATGATGCAGATACGTACCCAAAGTAAATCCAGATTTAACTCTTTTTATTATTCTGTGCAATGAAACTCGATGACGTTTTTAAAGGTGAAGAATTAGCCCGTGCCAACACGTTTATGCTAGCTATTCTGTGATTGGCTAAACATGGTATTCACTTCAGGATAGAACATGGCATATCGGTATATTGGCAGGCTTAGTGTAAAGAATACGACGTGCTGTCATTGCTGTACTTTTTTCGCGATGTTTTCGAGTATTCAATGTTTCTTGGTGAAGAAAAATAACCAAACAAGATACCATACTACAGTTTACAATTTTCCTGCTGACTGTTACATTTATTATTCATTCTCCTATGAAACATGTAAATGTTCACCGTGAGCCGTGCAGGATTTCCGACTCCAAATGCCGGGAAATCACTTCTCCGACCATCTAGAAATCCTATTTTTTTAGGGAGGACCCATAAGCTTAGCCTGCCAGTTCCACGGTCTCATAATTGACTAACTCCGTACCCAAATTATTTTTATGGCGGAAACCCTGATTGACGATTTGTGTAGGCAGAAAGCCACCAGTGATACAAGCAGGGTTGGGTGTCAGTTACATGGTCAGTTGTACTTGCCAACATATCAAGTATATTTCATGTACATAATAGTGTCCTGCGCTGGCATATAATTTTAGTCCAAGCCCGGCCCAGTTCAGAGATGGGTTGATTACAATAAAAATGTAATCGATTACTATGGAGATGTACAAGTACGATTACTCAGAAAACAAATGTAATTGATTACGATTACTTTAGCAAGTAATCATAATTACTTTAACGAATATACAAATCGTGTTTCTACCATGTATGTGACCTTCTTTGAATTCAGAACTGATTATTGCTAATCAGGTTTTGCTATTATTTATTGACATCATAAACATTGTTGGAATTGAAATGAGCTGCACTTCTTAGGTCTGAACCATTTATAGTGAAACATCAATTTGCCCTGTTGAACTGCTGGTTTAGTGGTCCTAGCTCCAGTCCCAGGTACTGTGCATACAATGACTGAGCCATTGGGATGATAAGATTATAAATTCATGGCATCAGATAAAACTGCTCAATGAAAGAATGTAGGAGTAGCAAGTCAATTACTTCACTGTGCTGTGTTGGGGTGGCAGGCCAGCTATGGCTTCCACACACACACAATTAGGGCTCAATTACAGGTTACCCAGTTACAGATCTCTGCAAGCAAGCCAATTACAATTGTGTGCTTAGAGAAACCGGGTTGGCAACAAATACAGTTTCATAATCAAATACAAATATCTTGCATTTTAGAATTTCAAATACAGAGGGTCAGATTCAAATGTGCTATATATCAGATAGGTCAAACACAGAATACAATAGTGAACTGAGACAGGTTTACCCTTAGATATATTAGACAGGGATTTAGCAGCTAACCAGCCAGTCAGGACCTAGGAACCATGAACAGTCATTCACACCATACTAACAGTGCAAACTACAGGTGGCATGGCATCTAAAATTACAAAACAACCTGGCATGGGAGGCTTATTTACTGCAGTGCTTCCCAGAGCCTGTCACTATATCAAATTGGTATTTTGATATTGATTGAAAGACAAAGTTAAGCCAATTGTGAGAGTACATCATTTGCGTATTTGGCTGCTGAGTGCCAAGGTCGTTATTTTAGATCTTTAGCGGTACCATGTTATCGTTCAGTTGACTGTGGCTTGTTGGTCCGTTATTTATTTAAAAACGGTACACATTCATGAATTTTATTCAGTTCAACATTGCATTTGACGTTGGCTGGCAGTTTAATTAACTTCATAGACTGCGCGACGTGCACACTTTGGCCACATTTATAATGCGGATTCATTTCGTGAACCCCAACTACCACGTTAGAACGAGGCGTGACTGTATTATACATCATATTTTTATTACATCCAGAACATTTTTTAGACCCGATCCACAGAAAGTATATCCCGGCCTGCAAAGACACCTGGATACTATTGTTGTTGTTGATCATTATGACTGAAATGTACTAGGGCATGCATTTGACCATTTGTACTTGATCAAATGTACCCCGGATACAATGTTTGGTGTCTATAGTCCAGTTAGTTTAAATTTAGTTAGTGTATTTCGTTAAGGGTAGCCAATACTCGAAAACATCTCTGTTAATACTGAACTTATCTTAACCAAATTTGGAGTAGTAATTAGATAAATGAATGATATGGTAAATATGGACTGATTTGTTGGTGTATTACCATGAAAATGAACGTTTCTAGTGAGACAGGTTTTCACATCCTTGAAAATTATTCTGAGCTAACAACTGTATGTGTGATCATGCAGTTGTCAAGAATCATCAGCTAGAATGCTCATCTGTCAGATAAGGTGGTTTTGGGCAAGGATATCTGGGTTCACTGACTGTTTTTCAGGTTTTGGTATTTTTCAGGACGCCTTGAAAATTACTCAAACCTAAAGTCCCATCTCACAATAGTCATTGCAGTTAAATTTCCTTGCCCAAAACCTCCTTATCTGACAGACGAGCATTCTAGCTAATGATTCTTAATAATTGCATGATCACATATACAGTTGTTATACAGATATGTGGCTACCTTTAAACGAAATGAGTGCTATGCTTCAGATTTTTTTCACAAACCTTGAATTGTTAATAATATTTCTCAATTGTTTGTCTGTTACAGAGTTCGTGAAGATGGTTCTGAATGGTTGAAGATAGGAATGCACATCATAAGAGCAGACAATGTCTTCCTTAGTAAAGACTCTTAGCATTACGCACTCATAGTTTCCACTTTACCCTCATACGCAGCTTGTAGGATAAGTTTCATTCAGTACTTTGCAAGTAACAACTTATGACAAACACAACATTAAACCGAACCTGTGGAGTAACTTTACTTGTGATGTGGCTGACATTTCTGCAGAGAACGTAGCTTCTGGTACAGTAGTATACCTATACAGCAGTGTTCATAGTGTCTGGGTTAAACACCCACTGCTATGCCTGACTATTATACATTGTACGTGTGTTCAACTTCTAGTGATGTATGCCATTTCTCATTCTGCTGACATATATTGTATGTGTATATTTCCATTTGTATCTTCTAGTGCTAAGGGAACACATATATAACACTTTACACATGAAATATTCCTGTACAATTACTTACAAAGTAATAGTGTAATATCCGTATGTGTTAGTTACTTACCTTCGTTTGTAAGCAGCGACAGTGCTTCTGTATCTCTGGTTTATTTGATTATTTAAAAATTAGTTGATTTTTCATTATGACACTCGCATAGATTTATAAACAAAATTGGCATCAATCTTGTGATATGACTTGTAATACTGGTGCTTTATTTTGGAATTGGTTTTACATTTGCTAACTGCCATTGTACGATTTTCACAAATATAATTTCTATCTGTTACAATGTATTTTGTGTTTCTTTTAATTTTGTGACCTAACATAATATGCCATTTTGTCATTAACATTGACTACTGCATTTCAGTAGAGTAATATTACTTAATTTGAAAATGGGTTTGAACTCATTTCTTGTGATAATATCATTGTGGGTATAGTGTGGGGTTTATTATGAATGAATGAAAGTTTATTCAACAACATAATACATGCACAGTATGGTGTGCTGCTGCTAAAAGGACATAGCTGAAGTCAGACTTATATGTTGCTATGCCCTTCTCAAACTAAAAATGCTTAATAAATACAACACGAATTATAAATAATTCACAAAATATTCACAACTTGTATATAAACTATATGAGTTTACCATAGTGCTTGTGTTACTAATACATGGGTGGTTATTTTTATGTTCATATGATAATATTTTCGCACAACAGAGCAGTCGAAAGACTAGTGGAATGCATGACTGCTTTATGTATGGTGATTTTACGCAGTGACATCAATACTGGTAGTTATGTGGATCATCTATGTCGGATTGTCAGGGCCATTGATAGTCCAACCGATTTAGCTGATCCACGTATTGCAAGTAACTATCCTGCCAGCCAGTAGCGAACTGAATGTAACTACGCCGAAACAATGTATGGTAATTGTCGCAATCTGACCAGCTGAAAAGCCGGCGGCAAATGTAGAGTGATTGTTAGATAATATTTGTGAGATTGTTTATGAATTGTTGTCCACTTGACAATGGGGTTGTTGATAAATTCACGTTATCTAGTTTATGGCTGACATCGCTACCTGCAACGTGTTTAGCTTGGGGGCTCGGGCTGTTGACCTTTAAAGCCCTGCGCACACGAGTGGATCGGCAGCGCGGCGCCAGCTCGTGACGCGTTTCTGCGGGTGATCTAGCTCGGCCGTAACCAACAAGAAGGCGTAGTGGCGGCCTCGGTGACAAATCTGTCGTGGTATTCGCGACTCTAACCCGGATCGCGGTGACGCAACGCTCCGTGGGATGGTTCGTGTGTTAGTAATCTTCTGCCCAAATATGGCGTGTAATATTTACTTTTACCACTAGACACAAGTGGGTCTTTCATTATAGTTCTTTTCGCAGTATATATGTCGGAACCGGGCTCGATTTCTCCCCCATTATTGAGGGAAGGAGGATTTTTTATAAGTGTTTTTCATATTAAGGTCTCCGTTTGTAACACAATACGATGTATGTTTTTAAATGTTATTATTATTTATACAACTGTGTAGGACATCTATACCACACACATTCCGGGGACTAATCATGAAGGTCTGGACGCCGATCGATGCTTTTGGAAACATTTGTAATGCGTCGGATCCGAGCCTATTCCGTTGAAACAAACAACGGGTCCAACACGGCTGCACACAGATCTTGTCTGGTGGCACCATTGTTAAATAATTATAAAACTGCCTGGCCGTCGATCGCCTAGATAACATCTCGCGCAGCCGAGGAATGTGAGCTATGTGACTGAAGTTACAAAAAGCCGGAAGGTCTCCACTTGCCTATTCGTCGCGCCAGTGAAATTCAAAGCCCAGTGTTTCGCGTTTTAGTTACGTCAGAACAGCGCAGTCTGTTCTTGTTTCTTGCTAAGAACATGAACAGAATACCCCAAAAGGACTCGGACCGAAAATAATAATTCCCGGTCGATGTATGTTAACTGTGGTGTTTTCTTTTTTAAGTAGGGTGAACTTGGAATGGAATGCATTTGATGCATGATCATGCCGTTTTTACCTCAGCATACATATATTGACAATGTGTGCTCTTCAGCTACAATAATGTGTGTGTGGTTTATGGGTGGGTGCAGTAGGAGGTTCCTGGTGTGTCACAGCCCCCCCCCCTCAATATCCACAATGTTCCGACGCCTATTGGCCTATGGTTTTAACTGCAGTGTGTACCTCCTTGATCGTGTCATGTTAAACAAAACGACTATAAGGGCTCAGCACACTGTCAGTTTTCCCATTGGCGACCATGTTAATGTTTTGTGTGATTATAAGAAAACGTGACCTATAAAGTTTCTTAAACTTCCCACCTGCTGTTATTATCATCTCATTGACATGCTGGTCGATTTTAGTCAAAATCTAATATCTCTAGCTCTTGCAAAATGCCTGTATGTATGACACCCGTCAATATTTACAAATGCATGCAGGCAGTAATCCGGCTAAAGTGTCAACTAGCCAAATTGCTGCCAGATACCCTTCCGCTTAGTAAAATCAGCTAAAAAGACACCATTTTACTGTCAACAGCTGCTACAATCACATCTAGAAATCTGACTACTCAAATGCACTTATGTCAGAGCAAGTGAACATTGTAAAAAATCATTTCTCAAAAATATAATGCACTTTTTTTCGTCTGTAATCAAGCAGGAAGTTCAACAGTGTGCTGACCCCTTTAACGTTCTTGTTTGCCAGATTCGCCGACGGTTTCATCTAGCAGTGTGTCACGAGAAAGGACGTGCCCAACGTCTACGACGTCATATCCGCCTAGTGATGACTCACACCATTGAATTAGTGAAAGAGATATATTGTTGTTATATCTTGAAGCTATTATCAGTGGTAATGTGTGTGTGTGTGTGTGTGTGTGTGTGTGTGTGTGTGTGTGTGTGTGTGTGTGTGTGTGTGTGTGTGTGTGTGTGTGTGTGTGTGTGTGTGTGTGTGTGTGTGTGTGTGTGTGTGCGTATGTGTGTGTGTGTATTTTATGTATTGACCAATCCAATAATCATGAATTTGTGGTTTTAAACACAAGTGGCTGTCGACTTTCCCCCACAAAAGCCTCTAACTGGGTATAGGAGCAGATTTATGTTGCACAAGTAGCATAATTTACAAACGAAAACCATCACGCAGCAAATCCAGAAGAAGATGAATCAGGCGGATAGTCGCACCTTTCCAAGTTGATACTGCCTATTTGTGATCTAGTTTACGTGTATACTTCCAGGGGAACTTCCAGTGGTGGATTGGTTTGAATTTGGTGCAGCAAACTTGCGAAAATATCAGGATATTTGATCAAGATAAGTTATATTATTGAGTATATAGCATACATAACGTAATTATAGATATAGTGAGCAATATTTTTTGTTAAAAGTTAGCTAGAGGGAGTAATCTAGGGTAGATTAAAAGTAGGCGATTTGCGAGCGATAATTGGGGACGTTAATGTAATCGGAACGTTGTTTACAAAGTAGGTCACTGGCGAAGTTAACGTAACGTGAACGACAATAGAATAGCGTTATCTGAGATAATCGATGTAGTTAGATGAGTAATTAAAATATGAAATAACAACCTTTTAAAATGTATATTAGTACAGGAAACAGTCTTTGTAAAGACTACCTTGTATCTAAGCCTAACTTGAATACATTGTCATCGACATCGTAACTAGGTAAGGCACGGTGTGTCACTGTGTGTTAACAAATATAACTAACTATAACCTAAACAATCTGGTGTAAATTGTACACAGAAAAGTCTTTTCAAAGACTATATAAAAACTATTTTGAACATAAATAAATTCTGATATGGCACCTTGCAAGCGGCAACTCAGGGCAAAACGACACTTAGTTTGCAACGACTGCCAGAGCTGGGTGGATTTTGCGTTGTCTGGCTGTCCAAAATCATGGGCAGAGACCAAAGATGATGGATTCACCTTCATTCGGTGTATGGGGTGTTTGAGGGTGGTATGTCTGATGAAGGAGGTGTGTAAGTTGACGGATATAGTGAAGGAGATGGAGGTGAGACTCAACATAGAAATAGATGGAGCAGAGAGGGATGACGCGGAGAGAGTTGAGAATTCTACAACACAGAAGGAGCAGAGTTGTGACACAGAGACTGAAGAAAGGAGACTGAGAGGAGGGAAGGTGACCGGTGTGAAGGAACAAGACATTGAGAAGACAGAGGGACGGAGGAACACTGTTCGGCAGAGGAAAAGAAAACGGGTCAGTGGGGATAGATCAACAGGTAGTCAGACTGTAGAGAACGAGGAGAGACGCGACAGCGATACAGGTAGTGAAGAGGTAGATACCACAGAGGCAGTTGGTAAGACTGTGAGACAGAAAACTGATTGAAGAAGACAGAGTGTTCAGCAAAAAACAGAAAACATGACGTGAAGGTGACAGGGGAGAAAGTGACCGTAGTGAAGGAGGTAGCCGGGGAAAAGGGACGGGAGAGGAGAGAAGAAAATGTGATGGGAGGAAAGATGAAGGGACGAAAGGAAGTGAGAGTAAATGTGCTAGAAGAGAAGATGACAGGAGGAAAGAGGACAAGAGAAAACGCGACAGGAAAGAAGGGAATGGAAGAGAATGTGACAGGAGAGAAGACGGTAAGAGGAAAAGACAACAACCAGACATATGCAAACCAGAGGAGCTACTCCAAGGCAGTGATTGAGGGGGCAAGGAGAAAAGAGAGAGTGTTTATGGGCGATTCAATTCTGAGAAAAACAGACAAGACTATATGCGAGGGGAAGGACGTTGTTGTATGTCTACCGGGGGCTAGGATAGAGCATGTGACCGAAAGGGTAGAGAAGGTATTGGGGCATGGCAAGGGAGGGTCTATACTAGTACACGTAGGGACAAACAATGCAGACAAGGAGAGAACAACTGGGATAGTTCAGAAGTACAGACATCTAGTGAGGAAGCTAAAGAAGACAAGAGTGGAACAGGTTGTTCTCTCAGGAATTTTGCCAGTAATGGGAGGAAGGGGGGCAACATATAGAATCTGTAAGAGGATGGCAATCAACGCACTAGTTGAGCAGATGTGTGAAGAAGAGGGCATGGGATTCATAGATTTATGGGGGTACTTTGTTGGGAGAGAAAATATGTACATGAGAGATGGCCTCCATCTAAGTGGAAAGGGGGCAGCAGTATTCTCAGAGAATCTGCTGCGATCTGTTGACAGTGGGACAGGTTGCATCTATTTAAACTAAATTCGCAGGGGGGACTCGCAGAGAAGCCTGAAACTGGAGGCATAGATAAAGACAGCAAAAATAATTCAGCAAAGAACAGTCTGGAAAACTGTTCTGAAGCTGGGTATAAATGTGTTTGTTTAAATGCAAGGAGTACAGTAAACAAAAGAAATGAACTAAACATTATGGTAGAAGATATTGACCCTCACATAATAGGTATAACCGAATCATGGGCAACCACCGATATATCAGATGCCGAATTGGGACTGACAGGATATGTAATGTTTAGGAAAGTTAGAATAGGAAGAAGGGGAGGTGGAGTTATTTTATATATTAAAGAATCTATCCAGGCTTATGAAATAAAATTAGACAGAGAAGCTGATTGCAAAGAAGCTGTTTGGTGTAACATAGTTACAGGAAACTCAACGTTAACGGTTGGATTAGTTTATCGAAGTCCAAACATAAGCATAGAAGAGAATGAGAAAAAAAACGCTATAAGGGAAGTGAGCAAACGGGACTGTTATTATGGGGGATTTTAACCATGGGCATATAAAATGGAAATCTCTACAGAGTATGGGTAGTGAGGACCACACGGTTTTAGTTTTAGTACAAGATAGTTTCCTTTCTCAACACGTGCTAGAACCAACCAGGGGAGAGAATGTGTTAGACTTAGTTTTGCCCTCACAGAATGAATTAGTTGACAATGTCGGGATATGTGAGCCACTGGGGAATAGTGATCACAACCAGATACATTTTACCATCAAAGTAAAATCAGAAAGGAATACTAAAAAGCAGTACAGGAGAAATTTCCACAAAGGAAAATATCAGGACATGAGGAAATATTTAGCAAAGATAGACTGGAATAACACACTGAAGAATAAGACAGCAACAGAATGCTGGCATATCTGTATAAACAAATGATGTGGAAGTCATATAGACGTACTGGAAATGACGAAGACTACAAGATTTATAAAGAAGCACTAAACCAAGCTACAGCTGAAATTAGAAATTCAAAGAGAAGCTATGAACATAAATTGGCTTGTAATATAAAACATGACTGCAAGAGTTTTTATGCGTATATTCGAAGCAAACAGAAAGTTCAGGATAAGGTCGGTCCTCTAGAAGATAGTGCTGGAAATATAATACCAGAAGGATTCTTAATGGCAGAAGACCTGAATGAGTATTTTAGTTCAGTGTTTACCAGAGAAGACACTAGTTCACTGCCAGTACTTGAGGCTAAGTTCAAGGGGGCAGAATCAGACTATATAAGACAGTTAATTGTAACTCCAGAAATGGTAGCTAAGAAAATTAGGGCTATGAAGGATAATAAATCACCTGGAGTGGATGGTATTCCACCCAAACTACTATTGGAAATTGTAGAACAAATTAGCATACCACTTGCAACAGTTTTCAACTTGTCATTAAAAGAGGGAGTGGTTCCTTTAGAATGGAAAGAAGCAAACATTATACCGTTATTTAAAAAAGGTTCGAGAAACAAGTCAAATAATTATAGACCAGTTAGTTTAACATCTGTGATTTGTAAATGATTAGAAATACTAATTAAAGATCATATGGTGGATTTTCTTGTTAAACATAACTTGATAAACCCATCTCAACTCTAAAAGCGAGGTCATGCTTAACAAATATGTTATGTTTTTTGGAAGATTTCACTAAGTGGGTAGATGATGGATCACCAGTAGATGTCATCTACTTAGATTTTCAAAAAGCTTTCGACAAAGTGCCACATCAAAGATTACTGCTTAAACTAAAGGCCCATGGCATAGGAAATGGTATAATTAACTGGATGGAAAAATGGCTGATTGACAGAAGACAACGGGTAGTTGTTTTGAGTGGGGTTCCACAGGGATCAGTACTGGGACCTATATTATTCTTAATATATATAAACGATTTGGACGATGATATAGCTAGCAAGGTGTTGAAATTTGCAGATGATACAAAAGTGTTTAGAACGAATAAAAGTGATGGAGATAGACAGCATTTACAAGATGATCTTGACAGGTTGATCAAATAGTCTGAAAAGTGGCAAATGTTGTTCAATTTTGGGAAATGTAAATGCCTTCACACAGGACATGGGAACGAATATGTAGAATATACAATGGGGGGAACTGTACTAAGTACTACTGTAAAAGAAAAAGACTTAGGGCTGACAATTAGTGCTGACATGAAGGTTTCAGAGCAGTGTGGAATTGCAGCTTCAAAAGGAAATCAAATCCTTGGATTGATTAGGCAAAATACAGCATATAAAGAAAAAGAACTAATAATACCGCTGTACAAAACAATAGTTAGGCCTCATTTAGAATATTGTATACAAGCGTGGAGGCCAGACCGCAAGAAGGACATAGATATGCTAGAAAGAGTACAGAGGAGAGCGACTAAAATGATACCAAAACTGAGGGATCTTAGTTATGAAAAACGCCTAAAAGAATGTGGTTTAACAACACCAGAGACCAGGAGATTGAGAGGAGATCAGATAGAAGTGTTTAAAATATTGAATGGTTATGACAATATTGATAGAAATATGTTTTTTTCAGTTAAGAAAGATAGAAAGACTAGAGGACATGAAGTTACATTAGTAAAGGAGCAGTGTAGATTAGACGTGAGAAAGTTCTCATTTTCACAAAGGACTGAATGAATGGAACAGATTATCTGATGATTGTGTGGGTGCTAGTAGTGTGAATATGTTTAAAAATAAAATCGACACATACCTCAGAAGGGCTGGATATGTGTAGATAAAAGGGTTGGACTCTCGATAAGCCAAAGGGCTTCCTTGTCTACCTGCCATCTAGAGTTAATTGTCTTGTTAAATCTTGTTAATTAATATAACAAGATGGATTATATTACAACGATCATAGTGTGTAATATAGCAATCGAAAGCTGAGGAAT
Source organism: Paraescarpia echinospica (assembly GCA_020002185.1). NCBI lineage: Eukaryota > Metazoa > Annelida > Polychaeta > Sabellida > Siboglinidae > Paraescarpia > Paraescarpia echinospica. The sequence continues at coordinate 4,400 of JAHLWY010001276.1, read as the reverse complement.
TCATCAATTAGTATGTGTTTTTTTTTTTGTAGACAATACAACTATTTATTACTTGATTACAAAAATAATCCATTAATGAATTGACCAAGGTGAACGACACATGTAATTTGCACTAAGCACAGTGTGTCACCGATCAAATGAAAGCTAAGTAGCCCAATAATCAAATATGTATTACAGTTTTGTAGATGGAACAATAAGGTAATACAACAATATTAAATAGTTAATAGAACGAGAGAAGTTATTTTGAAGTGATTCTTGTGTTTACATAAAAAAAGCAATTATTATATAAAAAAAACTTCCTTCATTAATGTATTGTGCCATTGATAGCTCGGTTGCAGCGAGTCCAGAACAATGCAGCCAGACTAGTAACACGCACCAGTAGACATGATCACGAGTGTTACAGGAACTGCATTGGCTGCCGGTTGGTAGTCGAATTGTGTTCAAGGTGTTGGTGGTGACTTACAAATGGTTTAGCGCCGTCTTATCTGGCAGAACTTGTGCAGCCACGAGAGTGTGATGGACGCCTACGCCAGGACCATGCGCCAACACTACACCAAGGCATCACGAAGACATGCATCGGCGACTCGGCATTTGACGCAGCAGCACCGCGACTGTGGAATGAACTACCAGTGGACATTCATGCATCAGAGACCCTGAATAGGTTTAGAGTCTTTAAAAACTTTTTATTATACATTTTAATTAATTTTAATTGTTTCGTCGTGACGAATTTTTTTTATAATTTTAGTATTATTTGTCTAAAAAATTGTGTTTCTATTTTAATGTTCAGTATTACATGTCTTAAAAGCAGTGTTTACTTTTTTATATATTAACATACATTTATTTTTTCGCTTGTACAGCGCATCGATCCGCTAGGCGGGAATTAGCGCTAAAGTAATACCGTATTATTATTATTGTTCTAAGCTGGACAATAACATTTTAAATTAAATTAATAGAATCATACTCTGTGGCAAGAATAATAGGTATTATGATTTAAAAACGAGAAATTGTACTACAGGTCTACTATATCTGTATACAATATTCTGTTAAACAGTACATGTCATAACACAAAGTTGTGAGAAAAAAATAGCTTGTAATATAAAACATGACAGCAAGAGTTTTTATGCGTATGGTCGAAGCAAACGGAAAGTTCAGGATAAAGTCGGTCCTCTAGAAGTTAGTGCTGGAAATATAATATCAGAGGGATTCTTAATGCCAGAAGACCTGAATGAGTATTTTAGCTCGGTGTTTACCAGAGAAGATATTAGTTCACTGCCAGTCCCAGAGGCTAAGTTCAAGGGGGTAGAATCAGACTATTTAGGACTGTTAATTAATTGTAACCGAGGAAATGGTAGCTAAGAAAATCCGGGCTATGAAGGATAATAAATCACCTGGAGTGGAGGAGATTCCGCCCAAACTACTATTGGAAATTGTAGAACAAATTAGCATACCGCTTGCAACAGTTTTCAATTTGTCATTAGAAGAGGGAGTGGTTCCTTTAGAATGGAAAGAAGCAAACGTTATACCATTATTTAAAAAAGGTTCGAGAAACAAGTCAAAGAACTATAGACCAATGAGTTTAACATCGGTGATTTGCAAATTATTAGAAAGACTACAATTAAAAATCACGTGGTGAATTTTCTTGTTAAACATAACTTGATAAACCCATCTCAACATGGGTTTCTAAAGGCGAGGTCATGCTTAACAAATATGTTATGTTTTTGGAAGATAACACTAAGTGGGTAGACGCGGGATCACCAGTAGATATCATCTACTTTTTTCAAAAAGCTTTCGATAAAGTGCCACATCAAAGATTACTGCTTAAACTAAAAGCCCATGGATAGGAAATGGTATAGTTAACTGGATAGAAAAATGGCTAATTGACAGAAGACAACGGGTAGTTGTTGATGGGAAGGCTTCAAACTGGAAATCAGTTTTGAGTGGGGTACCACAGGGATGAGAACTGGGATCTATATTATTCTTAATATATATCAACGATTTGGACGATCGATGATACAACAAGCAAGGTGTTGAAATTTGCGGATGATACAAAGGTGTTTAGAAGGATTAAAAGTGATGGAGATCGTTAGACAGCATTTATAGGTTGATCAAACGGTCTGAAAAGTAGCAAATGTTGTTCAATTTTGGGAAATGTAAATGCCTCCACACAGGACATGGGAACGAAGATGTAGAATATACAATGGGGGTACTGTAAAAGAAAAGGACTTAGGGTTAACCATTAGTGCTGATATGAAGGTTTCAGGGCAATGCGGAATTGCAGCTTCAAAGGGAAATCAAATCCTTTGAATAATTAGGCGAAATGTAGCGTATAAGGAAAAGGAACTAACATACCGCTGTACAAAATAATAGTTAAGCCTCATTTAGAATATTGTATACAAGCGTGGAGGCCATATCGCAAGAAGGACATAGATATGCTAGAAAGAGTACAGAGGAGAGCGACTAAAATGATACAACAAACTGAGGGATCTTAGTTATGAAAAACGCCTAAAAGAATGGTTTAACAACAATAGAGACCAGGAGATTGAGAGGAGATGAGACAGAAGTGTTTAAAATATCGAATGGTTATGAAAATATTGATAGAAATATTGTTTTCTCAGTTAAGAAAGACTAGAGGACGTGAAGTTACATTAGTAAAGGAGCAGCTAGTGTAAATAAGATATAAGACCACAAAGGATCTGTAAATGAATGGAACATATTATATCCTGATTGTGTGGGTGCTAGTAGTGTGAATATGTTTAAAAAAATCGACATATGTAGTGTTCAACTCTGTATAGTTCAATTACTGACTAACTGAGTGACTGGTATCGCCACCTAGCGTATCGAGTTAGATTTAAGATCCGGGATAGCTACATCCGGGCGGCTACAGTAAATAAACGTTTTCTCAAAGCTCTCAATAAACAGACTCAAAACATCATATTTGGCGACGAGTGATGCAGGTGTGAACTTCGCAACAAAGTTAAGTACTGCAATAATGTACGATCTGCCAACGTATCCACACTTCGATGTTAGTGCAAGCGGTGACGTCGCAATTCGCTGGACCAAATGGGTCGCTCGCTTCAAAAATCTCATGACGGCGTGCAACATCACGGACGACACACGTCAACGCGCACTACTGCTTCATTATGCGGGTGAAGAAACGCACGATATCTTCGACACGCTGCCTGTCGTCGCTGGTGACGATGACGAAAATGAACTTGAGAAAGCAGTCAAAGCACTCACAACACACTTCGCTCCAAAGAGAAACCGCGAGTACGAAGTCTACAAGTTCAGACAGGCAAAGCAGGAGAAGGGGGAAGACATCACCGCGTACTACACGAGGCTGAGGCAGCTTACAAAAACGTGTGAGTTCTCCGATATCGACAGAGAAATCATGAGCCAGATCGTACAGAACTGCGAGAATAACGTGTGCCGCAACTGTGCGCAGACGTGGCCGCACCCTGGAGGGAGATCGTCCTGCCCTGCCGCTGGGAAGGAGTGTATGAACTGTCACAAGATGAATCACTTCGCTTCATGCTGCCTGTCTAGACCAACAACGCGCAGACCGACGAAAACGGAGAAACGTAAACCGAACACGCGTAAACCACAGAAGCGAGGTGTACACATCGTTGCAGCTGAAGACAGTTCGAGTGATGACGCGTGTGTCTACAAACTATCACTGTGCAACGTCGGTGTCAACAAACGCGATGCACGTCCACACGTCATTGTCAATGTCAACGGCCACGAACTGAACGTCATTGCTGACTCGGGAGCTGAAATCAACATCATCGATGAATGCGACTACGCCACGATGACACCGCAACCGCAGCTGAGCCGCGATGACACGAAGATCTTCCCGTACGGATCTGCAAAGCCACTTCCTGTCAAGGGTATCTTCACGGCCACTGTGAAATCTGCAACACAACAAAGTGACGAACTGTTCTATGTTGTAGCGGGCTCAGGTGGCTCACTTCTAGGATGGAAGACGTCAAAGCGACTTCATCTGGTACGAGTCGTGCAACCGCTATCGACCAACCAGCCACAGGCTACAGCTATCGATCGCTTAGTCTCCGAGTATGACGACCTTTTCCAAGGTCTCGGTCAACTAAAGGATTTCAAAGTGAAATTGCACGTCGACGAGACGGTGCAACCTGTTGCGTTGCGCAACCACACAGGAGGATCCCGTTTCACGTCAGGCAGCAACTGGAACAGGAATTGAAGCGAGACGAGGAACTCGGCGTCATCGAGCGCGTCGAGGGGGCAACGCCCTGGGTATCGCCATTGGTCGTAGTACCGAAACCGAAAAGTGAAGGTCAGATCCGGGTGTGTGTCGACATGCGCCAAGCGAATCAGGCGATCACGCGAGAACGTCACATCACGCCGACCATCAACGAGCTTGTAAACGA
>JAHLWY010001275.1:0-23671 GCA_020002185.1 Paraescarpia echinospica | reverse complement strand
GGAACGACGTATCGCGCACGGACTTCGGCGCCGGCTACAGCATCTTCGGTTTCGACCTGACCCCCGACTGCTGCGACGGCGACCATTTCAACGTCGTGCGTCAGGGGTGCGTGGGCGTCGATATGCATTTCGAGACGCCGCTAGCGCGTCCGGTGAACGTCGTCGTGTACGCGGAATTCGAGACGGTGATGGAAATCGACCGGAACCGGAACGTCATTTACGACTGATAACTATGGATACGTTTCAACTGATGCGTCGTCTGGAACTCGATACGTACGCTAAACGTATCGTCGTCGGCGTCGTGCCTAAAGACGCGCTACTTACCGCCGCCATTGGCGCCACCTACCCGACGGCCTTCGTGTGCAACACCGACGACGGCGGCGAACCGGGACAGCACTGGGTGGCCGTCTACGTCGGCGTCGACCGACGAGGCGAATACTTCGATTCGTACGGTCTGCCACCGCTCCACGCCGACTTCCGCGCCTTCCTGCGCCGCCACTGCGGCGACGCGTGGACGTACAACGACAAGCGCCTGCAGAGCGTCATCTCTAACGTGTGCGGACAATATTGCGTCGCCTACCTTCTCCTCCGATGTCGCGGGATGCCGTTGACGACGTTTCAGAACCTATTCGGCACCGATAGGGTGAACAATGACTGTCTCGTACACGATTTATTAAAACCTCACCGCTTGTAGTAGTAGAAATAAAAACGAACGAATCATGTACGCACAATTGTTGGTGTTTATTATTACCCACACATACATTCATACATACAGAAACTACCCCTAGGGGGGTGGTGGGGGTTAGGTTAGTAGTAGACGAGTTAGACGAGTTTACGAGTTAGACGAGTATCGGCGCCGTAGTGACGCCGTCGTCGAGCACGCGGCGTTTAGCGCAGAAGTAGCTCAACGCCGCGCGCTCTTGAACGTACGTCAACACGGACGAGTCTTTCACTTGGAAACCGCGGTTCCAGCCGACGCCGTTGCGACGGTCGCGCAGTAAGGCGAGGAAGGTGTGCTCGTCGATGTCGGCGTTCTGTCGCTTGCTGAGCCCCTTCGTGCTGTACTTCGGACCGGCGACGCCGCCGAAGCAGTAGTAGGTTTTGCTGCACAGCGCCACGATCCCGTCGCCGCGCCACTCTTCTTTGAAGAGACCCGGCGTTCGACGATCGAACAGGCGTCGGCGCGCGCAGCAGGCCGGCACGTCCTCCTCCCACGCTAGTCCGGCGACGCGCCGTCGTACGTAGGCGTCCACGTGCGCGTCGCAGCATTCGGCCGGAAACCAGAGCGATCGATTCCGGAAGTAGTGTTCGCGACGTTCTTCCGGTACGAGCGCGTCGACATCACGTCCGGCGAGGGCGATGTACGCCGAGTCCGTGTCCATAGCGCAGTACTGGAAGAGCGGACGGGGGATGTAGGCGTCGACGAAATCGAAATAGAATTCCAGCATTCTCAATTTTGCGTACTGCAATACGAAATAGCCGATATGTATCGGCAAGCCGTAGACGACTTTGCGCTTATTCAGCGCCACCTCGTACAGCGCGTCGTCGACGATGACGTCGAGTTGCCGGAAGCGCCGATTGTTGACGAGCATCGACGCGCCGACCGGCGTGGCGTACTTGATTTCCCGGTGCCGATCGACGCGCGTAATCGTTTTCCCGTAGGAACTGTTGCCGAGAAGTTTAAAGGTATCGGCGATGATCGATTTGTCGGGATCGATATCGCCCTCGCGTCGCGCCGTCGAGAACACGATCTCGGCGCCGAAGTAGCTACCGACGAGCGTCCGTTGAGGTCGGGTGAGAAGATCGTGCGACTCGACGAAGTCGCGCATGAACGGGCTGAGATCGTCGCGCACGATATCGACGTTCTTGAATACGGGCTGCATCTCGGCGAACTTGTCGCGCAGCGCTTCCGGCACGGCGATATCGCACTGCACGAGGCCGAACAGAGAGCCGTCGCGCACCGCCTCCAGTATCGTCGAGAGCGTAATGGCGGCGTTCGGTTGCCATCGTGACGCGTCGGGCGGCGTCGGCACCGCCGGCGGTTGCACGGCGTGCCACTGGCACTCCCACATTTCGACGACTTCGTCGACGAAACGGCGCAGGTAGGCGGTCACGGCGATCGTCGCGGCGTACAGCGTCGTCATCGGTTGACCGTTGACGGCGTTCGTCGTCACGTGCGCCTGACACGTCGGGCAACCGTGAAAATAGCAGCCGTGAAATTGGTACGCCGTTCGCGTGGCGGCGCACCAGCCGTCGACTCGGTACTTTCCGATGCGCTTCTCGCGTCCGTTCAACTGGTGACGTATACGCGCGCCGGTTTCCGCCTCCACGCGCGTCAACCACTCCACGGCCATACGACCGTAGCGGTGCACGCGTTCCGCTCGAAAGACGTTCTCAGCGCGTCGGCGCGTGTACCAGCCCGTCGGCATCTCCTGCATTATCGCCCATAGACAGAGGCCGTTCGCGTCGAAGCCTACTATCGATCGGCACGGCGCGCCGCCACGAATCGACGTGACGTCGGCCTCGTGGTGGCGCGCGAAGATGATCGACGGGCCGCCGACGATCTGCGCCTGCAGCAGACGGTGCAGATCTTTGTTCGGCTCGTTGAAGAGCGAGAAATGGATCGACTTCGGCAGGTCGTTGAACAGGTACAACAACGTCAACCCCGGTACGCTGATGGCGTCCTTGAACATGTCGATACGTCGGCGCCGATAGAAGGCGAACTGGCGATCGACGGCCTCGAGAAACGGCGCCACGTCACGATTGTTATACCACACAAGAAAATCGCGCATCGACGTCATGCCCTCGTCGCGCCACGCCGTCGCGCAAATCTCGTACGCCTCCGCGGAGATTCCCTCGCGTTTCAGCTGGCTGTAGAAAGCTTCGCGCGACGGCAGGGCGGTTTCGTCCAGACGCGACAACGCGTCGATGTGCTCGTACGGGAAGTAGCCCTTCGTTGCCGAGCAACCGTACGCTTTCAGAAAGCGATCGTAGCTAACGCCGGGCGCGAGGTAATTCGTTATGTCCAGGAACTTCAACGTCGTCGTCGACAGGCACATGTAATTGTTCTGACGTTTAATGGTAAACGCCGACGACGTGTGCTGCGCGTCGTCGGTTATGAGCAGGGGGGTCAAGTACTTTTTGACGACGTTCAAGTCGTACTTACCCGAATTAAATCCCAATACGGGCATTTGTCGAAGGTACGTCCACAGTCGGTCGGCGAGTGTGGCGTACGGTGACGCGTCGGCGTCGTCGTTGCATCGTCGCCGCCAGTCGGCGTCGAGCGCGTCGAGTGCCTCGAAGGTCGCGTCGTAGCGGGGACGTAGAATCGCGCACGCCGTCGCGCTCACCGCTTCCAGGTCGTCGATGAGGCGACGCGCGAGTTCCGACGAATCGCCGGTCGTGACGTAACAGCGCGCCGCTTCGTGACCGGGCACGTTCGACGCGACGCTCACGCTGAGCAGTTCGTGTCGCGCGATCCAGCGGCATTTGTCGCTATTCGTCGGCAGATCGTTATCGGCGAAATAGCACTCGAAATCGAACGTCGCGCGGTACGGGTAGTAGCGCAGGTCGTCGTCGCCGACGTCGATGCCTTCGTCGTCGAGCCGCTCGAATACGGACGCCGTCGGTCGGTAGACGCCGCCGGGGAACACGTGACGAACGCCGCCTTCGCACGTCGCTTCGTGACGTCGTAAATTGTGCGCTCTCCGCCAGAGGACGCTGCCGCATTTCCCGCACTTGTACGTTTTCGTGTACGCGCGCTGATCGCTTATGTACGAGAAGTGCGACTCGTACAGGTTGACGTTCAGCGTCGTGGGGTGCGCTTCGAGCGATCGACGGACTAGTTCGGCGACGTCGTTCGTCAGTCGACGATAGACGACGACGTTGATGCCGAAAACCGTCTCCACGCGATCCAGTTCGTTCAGGCGCACGCCGCCACCGTTCGAGGTCGTCGCCGTGTCGCGACGATACCGCGCGTACAGACGTTTAGCGTCTTTCGTTAAACGGTTCGTATGACGGATACTTTGACCTCGTCGGTGACCTTGCAGGTGAAGGGCGATGCATCGGAAGAGACACAGATGATCGTCGTAGGGTACGCCTCGAACATCGTTCGTCAACGACACGATGGACCTGTTGAGGCGCACGTAGGCGGGAAGCGTCGTCACGCCAACGCAGCCGATAGGATGATTGATGATGACGTTCACGAAGTAGGTGGCGTTAGTTACGAGCTCGACGATCCATCCCGAGTCGGGACGCTGCGCGATGGCGTACTGCAGTACGTCGGTAGTGCGCACGGCGTCGAGGAATCGTTCGAATGAACGGCTATCGGTAACTAGGGCGGGTGTTTCGAGGAGGCGTCCGCAACAGTTACACGAAGAATGAAAATATCGGTACCGACCCGACACCTTGTGGCGTAATACAAAACCATAACTAACGTTAATTTTAAACGCGTTCTTTTGCGCGCGAAACATTTCCCTCAGACGCGGTTCGAGTACGCGCGTACTCGTACAGGCGGTCATACGATAGTTGTAACGCGACTGTACGACGCCGCGCGCCACCGACGTCTCTATGCTACGCCGGTGCTCGTCTACGACACGCTGTAGATCGTCGGGCGACGGCGGTGGCGCGCTAGCGGCGGCGGCCTCCACTGATTCGGGTGGCAACGAACGGCCACACTGCAGCCTCAGATGTCGTAGCATAGCGTAACGCGTGGTGTATAGCTTGCCACATTTTGGGCAATCTCGCACTTTTGGGCACTCTAGCGCTTCGTGTCGTTCTAACATCGACTGCGTCGCGAAATAGCGCCGACATTTCGGACATTGCCATGACGATGGTGGTGGTGGTGGCATTCTCTCTAATGAATATTTTTCGAGCGTCGCTATTTATAACGACGACGGTGACGGTGGTGGTGGTGGTGGTAAGTACACCCTAGCGGGGAGAATGTGTGGTGGTGGTTTTTCTAACTAACCCTAGCGGTGGTGTGTGCTTTTTCTAACTGTGTGGTAACTGGTGGTGGTAAGTACACCCTAGCGGGAAGAATGTATGGTGGTGGTTTTTCTAACTAACCCTAGCGGTGGTGTGTACTTTTTTCTAACTGTGTGGTAACTAACCCTAGCGGTGGTGTGTAGCGGGATTTCTAACTAGGTAACTCGGATTTTTCTAACTAACCCTAGCGGTGGTGTGTACTTTTTCTAACTGTGTGCTAACTAACCCTAGCGGTGGTGTGTAGCGGGATTTCTAACTGAGCGGTAATTTTTCTAACTAGGTAACTCGGAAACGGAAAGAACATTTTCAACGTTTTATTCGGTACTTTTACAACAGTGTGAAGCCTTCGTTTCGATAGCAAGCAAATTCTACTAGTGTTCGTTCATTCAAGTCCGCTCCGACGTTGCACGTACGTGTGCACGGCCGACTCCAGTTGCACGCGATTCATGTAATCTCGCCAATTCGTACCCAACAACCAGTTGGATACGAATTGGACCAAATACAATTCTCCTGCACGGCCCGTTTGCGGCTGCTGATCACCGGAAGAAATCGTCACCGTAGTCTCGCTTAGAATATGGACTAGTCTCGTAAAACACGGAATAAGTGATCGTCGTAGGAATGTTTCCATGACCTCGTTGAAGTGCCGCGTCACGATACACCCCGGCTTAACGTAACGTTGCATGTAGACGCGATTCGGCCGCCCCGCGCGATAGCCGGTCATGTGAACGTAGGGGCAGCCTTCATTTGATTCGCATAGTCCGCAATGGTCTCGTGCCTTCTCTAGGACCATTTCGCCGATAGTCTCGGCGATGAGATCCATCGCCAGTCGTTCGTAACGTACGATCAACTGACTCCGGCTCGGCACGACGAGTTGCCGACATGTCCCCAGCTCCTCCGATACGCTCCAGTACGGTCCCATCGTCGCCAGGCTGTCGTTATACGTCGGTGGAGGGGGGCGCGTTCGGGGTCCCAGCGCCTCCTCAATTATTGCGTCCAATACGTGAACGTCACGTATTCCTCCGCCACTACCCTACAGCACAAAGCAGTTCTACTCTTTACGTGATATCACCGTCAGCAACGCGTGTATGAAGTCGCTCATACATTCACGTCTGGCGTGTTGCATCAGAGCGTCCTACAACATATTATTATTATTATTATGATTAGTCCTCATCCTCCTTCTCCTCCACTGATCCTGCCGGCACACCTCGTTCCAACAACGTTCTTACGAACGTTGCAACCTCGTCGTACTGAGCGCGAATCCTTTCGTTGTTCGCAAGCATTTTTTGGAGTACGCAGCGCACTTCCTAAAGCACATAAAGCACAACTGTTAGTACATCAAACTACTACGAAATAGGCTTGCTTCATAGGCCAACCAAAACGCTTTTATATATTGTTCGGCCGACTCGGCTAATAGTTCAAAGCTCTGCTTGCTTAGTTCCAGCCCCTGACGATCTCTCATTCGTTGTCGTTCGTTGGCGTGCTTCAATAAATCTACCAGTAGCGGCCAATTTTCCTCCTCTTCCTACAAACAACACAACAACAACAACATTAGTCATCGTCGTCGTCATATCTTTTTAGTGTGCGGACTGTATACGAGGGGTCCCCGTTCCAAGTCGTCTTCCGCACACTAATCTCCACTTTAGTACCGGTTAACTCGAGCACGGTATCGCGGAGATCCTCCTCATTCAATTCCGTCAGGTACTCGGCCGTGAACTCGACGAGATTAGACATTTGGCTATCGAACAACGTAAGCCAAAGCTCATCTTCGTCCTCCTCACCGTCCTTCACCATCACACGCAACGCGAAGAAATATTTCGGTACAAACACTTCCCCGTGCGTTCGACATATCAGGACCCTGTCTTTGTTTGTCTGTAATTTTCGCCGACAACGGGAACATCCCAAATAGGTGGTGCCGGGTTCGCCTTTGTACGAGACGGCCTCAATCGTAACGGGTGACAGGATTCTATATACGCCGTTGACGGCGCAGTTCAGATGTCTCAGACTCACCGCTGTGGCGCGTGTCGACGCCGTCGAATCGCGTTCCATCGATCCGCTCCGCGACAGGACCGGGGGCTGCGCTGCCGTCTCGTCGGGCTGTTCCAAGCGTGCCTCTTCGGCGCTCCGTTTTCGACCGACCGTCAACGGAGCCGCGATCAGCGTAACGGGACGCTTAACGGGCGGTGACACCCCCGTTGACAAGGCTGCAATCAGTGCCGAAGGTTGACTGCTGCTGGTCGAAGGTTGACTGCTGCTGGCCGCCGCCTTCATCGACTGCTTACGCGGCGCCCTCGGCTTTTTTGTTTGTTGTTGTTGTTGACTTTCATCGGCCATGTTGCGGAAGAACGTCTGCTGCTTGCTGCTCTGTATAAAGAATACACGGTTAGAAGTTCGGCGTCATACAATATAACATTTTCTCAGCCGTTATATACCTTTTCCAAATAACACGCATGCGCACTTCACCCTAATACGTCATCTTATTCAATTATCAGTGTGAGTGCCTCGTACATTTCAGACATTTTGTTTTCGAAAAAAAGCATCCGGTCACCTCGGTACATTCGCCGTTAAATCTCTCCTTACATCGATTTTCTCTAATATCGATGCACCTCGCGTGTCCTGACTCCACAGAGAATCTATACAACGTTTAGTTTCGTGCTTTTAACGTTTCGTTTATTGTTTTTGAAATGTCATTGTCTACACTATAACGCGCATGCGCACTTCACTCATATCCTTATCTTTTTTCAATTATCGTTGCGCATACTTCATCCAACCCAGGCATTTTGTTTTCGGAAAAAAGTTAGCGTTCACGTCAGTGCATACATCTTAAAATGTGACTTTTACCGCAAATTTCCCTAATATCTATACATCTCGTGTGTCCTGATCCCCCAGCGATCTTATACAACGTTTTATTTCGCGCTTTTAACGTTTCATTTATCGTTTGTAAAAATCCATTGTTCTCCGTTCACATTCCAACTCGTTAAGACACGCGCAACAGATGTCACACATGTGCGCTTAACGCATTCCGTTTACTCTCCGAGGAATTTGTTTTAGGAAAAAAAGCTAACGTTCACGTCAGTGCATTCATCGTCAAATGTGACTTTTACCGCAAATTTCTCTAATATACAATCATCTCGTGTTTCCTGACCCTCCAGTGATCGTATATAACGTTTAATTTCGTACTTTTAACGTTTCGTTTAACGTTTGTAAAAATCCCTTTGTTCTCCGTTCACATGTCAATCAAAATCAGTCGTAGTGTCATGCGCCGCCGCCGGTGTTTTCACGACGCGCACATTTCATACACGCTTTTACAACCACGCAAACACGTCGTCTCCACCCATCGCTCTCACAACATGGCCCCAACGAAAACACGGTAAGACATTTTATTTAAATGCTCGTTGTTAAACAGTGCTTACTATAACATGCATGCATTTTTTAAATGCATGTTTTTATTATTTAAATGTTTTACTAGTATGCACGTTTTTATTGTTGTAATGCATGTTTTCACTAGTTTTGCATGCATGCATTTTATTTAAATGCATGTTTTTTTATTATTTAAATGTTTTACTAGTATGCACGTTTTCACTAGTTTTACCGGTTAAACATGCATTTTATTTAAATGCACGTTTTTATTGTTAAACACATGCATGCATTTTATTTAAATGCACGTTTTTATTGTTGTTTAATGCATACTAGTACGCATTTTACCGTTTAAACATGCTTGCATTTTATTTAAACAATGTATTTTACCAAGACAGTATTTACTATCTCACTCATTTTATTCATCCTTTGTCTATTTCATAGACCGATCCGACTGCCTACAAGGGGCGAATATAGCCCGCGTAGGGCGATTGTCCTCCCCGACGCGTCGACGACAAAGTCGACACCAACATGTGAGGTCACGCCGACCGTCCGTGCGCCGGCTTCCAATGACACAACAGCAGCAGCAGCAGCTTACGACAGTGACGTCGACGATGAAATCGTTCCCGATTTAGCGCGGGTATTTCTCATGAAGCAACCTAACGGTCTATGGAGAACAGTTACGCCTCCAGAACTCTATCGGCGGGAAGGCTTCGGTCTTCCGTCGGCCTCCTCGCCGGCAACCGACAGGCACCAACCCGTCGGTCGCGAGCGAACGCTGCCATATTAATAAATATTCCAGTCACTACTCACGTTTTCACGCGTCAATTTTCAATGCATAAACACCCTACTGAATGTTAGTGTATTTATGCATTTGATAATCCCACGACTAGACGTATTTAAACGCATTGCTTTCGTTTTAATCCGTCCACCAGAACAACGCCGTTAGCCAGCTATGCTGTCATCCAGGGGTCAAAGACCAGTAGGGCAGCAGCCCTTATCGCTGCAGCAGTCGTCGTCGCTCCTCTTGCTGTCAACATCACATACGGGGACATCTCAACGTTTATACAATGGTTTTAATACACAATGGTTAGCGTATTGCTTACGTCAGCACAACTCCTACCCCAGCGTATTGCTTACGTCAGCACTACCCCAGTTATAAGTGGTCCGTTTATTTAATACACAATGGTTAGCGTATTGCTTACGTCAGCACAACTCCTACCCCAGCGTATTGCTTACCCCAGTTATAAGTGGTCCGTTTATTTAATACACAATGGTTAGCGTATTGCTTACGTCAGCACAACTCTACCCCAACGTATTGCTTACCCCAGTTATAGGTGGTCCACTTCACTTTAGCGTGGTTATAAAAACGAAACTAAACTTATATACTTTAGCATGGTTATAAAGTACGAAACTAAACTTATATACTTTATTATTAAACGCATTATTGCTTACGTCAGCGCGCTCTAGGTACGGCGTTGATCGCTAGGACTAAAATACTCTCCGCACTCACCGCTAGGTGGCATCTCTCTAGTGTACTGTCAATCATTCAATTAGTATCAAATTACATCGCTCATCAATCACGTTTTTTATAAGTAGGTTTCCCAAACTCATTAGTGTCAACCACGAAGCCTTTGATCTTTTTTTATGCATAGGATTAGTCTCGCATTTTTTGCTGACTCAGCGATGTGCAAAACTCATTAGGGGTCATTAAATTCTTTTTTATAAGTAGGCTTTTGAGATCGTACAGCTCACACTATCTACTAACGTGTTTACAACTTTAGCAATACATCTTACGACAGATTACTAATTTGAAACTCGCAGTCCATGGTATCCCCATGTCTTGACCGAAAATGATTGAGCATGTAGCATAGTATACCATTAATTTACTTGCGTTTTGCAATAAAATGTACATTGTGTCAGAACGTTCTAGAAACGTTCTCATGACGCTATTGAAGCGTTACGTTCCACGAATGTTCTGCGAACGTTCCTTCCATTAACAGATACAGATATTAAAAAAACACAGTCCACAGTATCCCCATGTCTTGACCAAAAATAATCGGGCATATAGTACACACCATTTACGTACTTACATTTTGTAATAAAATGTACATTGTGTCAGAACGTTCCAGTAACGTTCTCATAACGTTATTGAAGCGTTACGTTCCACGAACGTTCAACGAACGTTCTTCGAACATTGTGTCAGAACGTTCTAGTAACGTTCTCATGACGTTATTGAAGCGTTACGTTCCACAAATGTTCTGCGAACGTTCCTGCCATTAATAGATGCAGATATTAAAAAACACAGTCCACAGTATCCCCATGTCTTGACCAAAAATTATCGGGCATATAGTACACACCATTTACGTACTTACATTTTGTAATAAAATATACATTGTGTCAGAACGTTCCAGTAACGTTCTCATAACGTTATTGAAGCGTTACGTTCCACGAACGTTCTGCGAACGTTCCTGCTATTAACAGATGCAGATATTAAAAAACACATTCCACGATATCCCCATGCATTGGCCGAAAATGATTGGGTATATAATATACGCCATTTAATTACTTACGTTTTGTAATAAAATGTACATTGTGTCAGAACGTTTCAGTAACGTTCTCATAACGTTATTGAAGCGTTACGTTCCACGAACGTTCTGCGAACGTTCCTGTTATTAGCAGATGCAGATATTAAAAACACATTCCACGATATCCCCATGCATTGGCCAAAAATGATTGGGTATATAGTATACGCCATTTAACTACTTACGTTTTGTAATAAAATGTACATTGTGTCAGAACGTTCTAATAACGTTCTCATAACGTGATATGCGTTACGTTCCACGAACGTTCTGCAAACGTTCCTACACTATTAGCACATGCAATTTTTTAAACATACTGTTTATTTCCCATTACAGCGTTTATATCTTAACACTGATGGTGTTAAAAACCTGTTTACCACCGTGAAACGTCATATACGAAAAACTAAATTCCGTAACCTAAATATAACATTGTGCTAACGTTAGCAGAACGTTATGTGTTTGCTGGGTAGTTATTTCGTTCCCACTCGAAAATGTCCGCAGCTACCTCAATCCAAGGCAGATCGGGTGTTTTCGCTGGCCTGAGCGTTTCGGTTCGTTGCTTATTCTGGTGCGTATTACACGCAGCGCAATCACTCACGAGATTTTTGATTTGTTGCGTCATCCCTTGCGAGTATAGGTCCACCCGTGCTCGTTGCTTGCATTTCGTTATGCCCATGCGCGACTCGTGTATTTGTGCAAGCATGTTTGGCCTCATGCATGGCGGCACCACGATTTTCATACCTTTGTACAATACACCGTCAGATTCGGAGAGTACATTCTGATTGTGTGCGGTGTTTCCTGCTATGTATCAGGCCAGCCCTTGAGGATCATAGCGTGTAGCTCATTCAGGTAATTGGTTGTGCATTCCTGGAACTGCTTGTATCGTGTATGTGTTACGGTGATGAAGTTGATCATATTGACCATGACAGGCTCAATATCAGGTACTGTATCGGGCATATGGGCACGCCTCAGTGCATCACCCACAGGTATTTCCTTGCTTGACTTGTACGTCACGTTCAGGCCGTACTGTTGCAGTCTTAGCAACATTGCTTGTAGCCTCATGGGCGCTGGTAGCAGTGGCTTTGCACATATAGCCTGAAGTGGTTTGTGATTGCTCTCAACCGTTGTAGTTTTTCCAAAGATGTGGTAATGGAATTTCTTGCAGCTATGCACGGTAGCTAACGTTTCCTTTTCCAGTTGAGCATACCTCATCTCTGTTGGTGTGAGCGCTCTCGATGTGTAGGCTACTGGACGACCGTCTTGTAGGAGGACTCCTCCTAGTCCACTGCTACTCGCATCACACTGTATTGTGACATCTTTTGTCACATCGTATTACGCCAACACTGGCGAACTGCAACAAAGTTCCGTCAGCTCTTCGAAGCTTCTGTGTTGTGGCTTGCCCCAGTGAAAATCGACGTCTCGTTTCATCACATCCCGAAGTGGAGCGTCCACTGTTCTCATGTTTGGGATGAATTTCGACAGATATTTAATAAATCCAAGAAATCTGCGCACGTCTTCCTTGCTTTGGGCATTTTGTGTACTGCACGTACTTTCTGTGGATCTGGTTGCAAGCCCTGGTCTGTCCCCAAGTGTCCAACGTAATTCAGCTGTGGCTGTTTTACTTGACACTTGTCAATGCTGAGCTTCAGGTTCCATTCTGTCGCTCTCTCTACGACTTTCCTGATGATCTTGTCGTGCTCCTGTGGCGTTTTGCCTGCGATCAGGATGTCGCCCATGATGGCCCGTGCGCCATCGATGTCTTCTAGCATGTCGTCCATGATTCGTTGGTAAATCTCTGGAGTCGACTTTATGCCAAACCGGAGGCGTAACCACCTGTATCTTCCGATCGGCGTGTTGAAAGTCGTTAGAAGACTTGATTCATAGCCGAGTTTGATCTGCAGGAATCCCGACTTTGCGTATATTTTGGAGAAAATTTTGGCACCTGGTATTGATGCTATCACTTCTTCCACTGTGGGAATGGGGTAGTGCACTCGTCTTATGGCTTTGTTGAGGTCTTTGAGATCGGAGCAGATCCTCAACTTTTCATTGCGGATCATAGTGACCATGGAATTAACCCAGTCAGTGGGTTCTGTCACTTTAGTAATGTGGCCATCAGTTTCCATTTCTTTCAGTTTCGTACGTATCTTTGCAGACAGTGCTTTTGGCTGACGCCTTGGTCCGTGTACAGTAGGGTCGATCTTGATGGAATACGTCCCTGTGAGCGTACCTTTTAGTTTGCTTCAGGTACTTGTCAAGCTCTTTGGCGACAGTGTGTGTTCTCTCGATCAAACCTAGCTGCATGCTAGCATGCCCTGATAACAATGGTTTCTGATCTACATGTACGATGTAGTACTGTACCTTAACGCATTTGTTTTGTACCGAGTTGGGAGTGTGACACAGCCTTCTACCTTAATTGGGTGATGAGTGTACCATTTGAACTTGCTAGCGGTCTTTATGATTGGGTGATTGCAGTGCATATCTCTGTACACGGTGTACGGCATCAGAGATTTCGTAGCGCCGGTGTCTATCTGCATTTTGATGTGTGTTCCGTTTACACCTATGCTTTCCCACCAGTCGCCGTCTGCATCGGTGATGGTATTGATCAGATGTGCGTCGCCGTCATCATCTGATTGCTCAAAGCTCACATGTCCTCAACTATGTGGGCGCTCGCCTTGTTGCGGCACATCGACGCAAAATGTCCCTTCTTATGACAGTAGTGGCACTTGCTGTCGTTAGCGGGGCAACGTTCGTGCGATATTTTGTACCCGCATTTTTGACATTTCCGTTGATCCTTGTATCTCGCTTTCTGTTTAGCATGGTCTTTGTGGAATCTGGACTGTGACCAGTTCCTCGAACGACCAGCTATCCTCGGTTTTCTCCGACCTCCAATGTTCACGGCATGAATTGTGGGGTCTTCATCGACGTTTATCGCGCGCATACTTTCCTGGGACGTCTCGTAGTTCTGGCCAATATTCATGGTCATGTTTAGAGTCAGTTTGTCTCCTTTGTCTAGACATTTCACGCGGACCGCGGCTTGCGATGATCTCAGAATAATTGCATCTCTGAGCATGCGGTCGACTTCAGCATAGCTACAGTCTTTCACAAGAATTCGGAGATCCGTGACAAAGTTGTCAAACTTGTCAAACTTGTCACCTGGATCTTGTTTACGTCGGATGAAAGTGACAGTTGCGCGGATTTGGTTTGTCATCGGTGCGCATATTTATTGTACACGCCTTGCAGAGTGGCATTTTCTGTCGGATCGTCACCCGTCGCTGGCATCCAGGTAAAGGTGTCGTATATCTCGCGTCCTTTGTTGCCGTTGTACGTCATGAGGTTTCAGGTTTCGTTGCAAGCGTGTCTTTGATCGTAAACTCGCAGTGCTGTTTGAAGCGCCGCCATTCCTTGTCTAGATTAGCCGATTGCCAATTCGTGCAGGGTTTTTCACCGGCGTTTGCCATGTTGACAGCCCGTTTCACAATTTATTGTTCTGCGTGTAGATGCCGTGCACCGTCGCGGAGTCTGCGCAAATTCTAGTCGCCCCGGTCATCCGGTCAACTGCGGTCAAGGTTGCTGGAGACGCGATTCGTAGAATAGGGTCATCTTTCAGCAAATGGTCCGCTGGTTTTCATCGTCGTTCAATTATAGTCCGTAGTCTCGGTCTCTAAAACAACTTTTTACATTATTTAAAGCTACTTCTAGACACCATGTAACATATCGTAACTCGACAATGGAATGGCAGTGTGGTAACTATATAAGTTTATTGACGGCTTGCCGCTAATCGCCATGTCGTTAGTTGTAGGCCTATGTTGTCTTAGCAGGTGATTAAATTTTAGTGTATCTTAATTAATTAGTACAGTAATAATATGCACTGGCGCGGGAACAAAATTAATATTGGGGGAGCAGAGCTTCAGCACCACTCCGCTCGATCCGCTGTCGGATCATGACATCGGAAGACGGGGAGGGGTTGCTGTTGAAATGTTTTCGCCGCCGCACCGCCGTAATTCCAGCTTCTCCGCTGTCTCAGCTCTCGACAGATGGCATCAGAAGAGGGGGGTCAGGTTGGTGGTGCTGTTGAATATTTTATATGGCGACGTTTAAAATTGTCGAAGCTCACCACAAACCTCCAATTGCACCCCTTGAGGCTGTTGGCAAAATTTAGCTATGTTAATTCATAAATGGTATTGTAGATTAACAGCCTTTTCTTGTTCATAATGCATAACTACGATTAGCATTCATTGGTTCAATATCTGATTCGTAGCTAAATGAGTCATTATTGGTTGCTAAGTTAACGCGTTAACTTCTCCGAATCCTAATTATTGGTTGATAAGTTAACGAGTTAACTTCTTCGAGTCCGCATTGGTTGCTAAGTTAACGCGTTAACTTTTTCGCGTTCTCAATGGTTCCTAAGTTAACGCGTTAATTTCTTATTCAACGCGTTGAGTGTACCGCGTTTATGACTCGTGTGGCGTCGTTGATGTGGTACGTGTATGACAGGCCGATAGGGCCATAAACGCGGTTCTAAGTAACTCATAAATGAGCTGTAGTAAACATTGGTCGGTAGCGCGAAACACACATTCAAAGAGGTGAGCTTAAAAAGATTGTTTTTCACACTTTCTTTAATGTTAGCACTATTTTCAAAAAATTATATTTCCGTTTGTGCGCGTTGAAAACAACGGAAACTGCGGCATGCATAAAAGAAATGTATATGCTCTGATGTGTGTGTATTAGATTTTAAATGCTAACAGGGGTTCGCTATGGTTCGTTGGTACAATACGCACACCTCTATTTGTAATGTATTATGGTATTACATTATTTTACATATATAGGGTAATTACACATTACTGATTCCAAGACTGTTAAGCGGGGGTGGGTGTGAGGATAAGCTCTCACTACATATTAAGTGCCCCTCTCGTAAAGCCTCTGACTGCTGAATCCAGCTCCTGGCCTTCACGTTGCGGAATTGTTCTTTACTGACAGGAGAAAGGGCAAAGGCGGATATATGGCGCCTTAAAACCAGACGCTTCGGGCAGATGGGGCTTGTTAACTTTGACTGGTCGCATGTCTAGGAGAAGGTAAACTCTTATTCCAAACCTCCGCTGCCTTGCGGCTATAATCTCACACGGGAAAGGCTAAGGGAGAACACCCTGACAGTAAATCCGGAGTCGGAGTCCCGAAGGCAGTCCGACGTTGTGTTCTACGTCCTTCTGGCAGCTCTTGCGACGGCACTGGTGCCAAACTGTATCAGCTCTGAATGTTCCTTTGGATCCACCAGTGACGTGGAGAGGGGGACTTGCTGCATGGGCAATAACTGGCCCTCCATATCAACTTGCCCAGACTTGTGCCTGGAGAGGACACTCCAGCTTCACCTCACGGTGTAGATAAAACACGGGAAGCAGCAGTTTACCGGTTATAAGCCTCCTACTGGATTGGCGTAGAGTGTGGCGCCAGGGGTTGCTTCCGACGGCAGGAGAGATCTACAGATCTCACAGGATAGCTACCGCCCCCAGCTAGCAAGGTGTTGGCTCGCCACGGTTCACCTGCCTCACTGGGTGCGTGGGGCTTAGGGTTTTGCAACCTGAAGAGTGGACTGAAATTCCTGCACCAAGCAACACAAGACAGAGCACAAAACAGATAATGAAAAGGAAAACGGACCGGAACCGGAAAAGGAAATCGATTATGAAGTTGGGATGCTGGAACATTCGCACCATGACGACCGGCATCTGACAGGACCTCCAAGACATCAGTGACGCCCAAAAAAACTGCAGTCATTAACAACGAGCTCAAAAGGCTTGATGTCGACATCGCCACACTCCAACAAAAACGCCTGGCCGAATCAGGGTCTTTGAGGGAAAAGGATCACACGTTCTATTGGCAAGGCAAGGGACTCGATAATACAAGAGAGCACGGCGTAGGCTTTGCAGTCAAGAACAAATTGCTAGGGATGATAGAGCCTGACGGAAACGGATCTGAAAGACTCCTCTCGCTCCGTCTTCAAACGTGCGACGGCCCTGACAACATCATCAGTGTGTATGAGCCAACACTGTACTCAACATCAGAAGTCAAAGATGAGTTTTATGGAAACCTGGAATCCATCATCAGCCAGATACCGCCACAGGAACACCTGCTGCTGTTGGGTGACTTCAACGCAAGGGTGGGAGCCGATCATGTCGCCTGGCCATTCTGCCTGGGACATCATGGAGTCTGCAAGATAAATTAGTATGGAGAGCGACTTCTTGAGTTGTGCTCCTACTTCGACCTCTGCATCACCAACTCCTTCTTTCAGACGAAGCCCCAACACAATACATCATGGAGACACTCCCAATCAAAGCACTGGCATCAGCTGGACTTGATCATCACTAGACGCTCTTGCCTCCAGAATGTTCTCATCACCCGATCCTACCACAGCGCTGACTGCGACACAGACCACTCCTTTAGGTTGCAGCCGAAGAAGATATATCGTTCTAAACGCGGAGGAAAACCTCGCATTGATGTGAGCAAGACAACACATCCCGATAAAGCAGCTGTGTTTGGAGAGGTACTGGAGGATACACTGAACAACCGTCTACCATTTGACACTGCCACTCAGACATGGAACCATGTACGCGACACAGTACCAAATGCTGCCATCACAGTCTTTGGAAAGAAGACGTCAAGGAAGACAACTTATTGGTTCGAGGTTAACTGCAATGTGATGACTCCAGTTATCGAGGCCAAGCGTGCAGCCCTTGAAGAACACAAGCGTTCATCCAGCCAAGCAACCTTCCAGGTACTCTGAACAGCCAGAAGCAAAGTCCAGCAGACTGCTAGGCCCTCTGCGAACGAATGCTGGCACCAGATATGCAAGGACACCCAGAGGTCAGTAGACAGGTAACACTGGGGCCATGTATGATGGCATCAAGAAAGCCATAGGCCCAACTCAGAGCAAGACAGCTCCCTTGAGGTCCTCCACAGAGGAGCCCATCCATGACAAGAAAAAGCTAATGGAGAGGTGGGTAGAGTACTACTCAGAACTATTCTCCAGAGAGAATGCTGTCACCAGCTAAGCCATGGATGGCGATGGAATTCCACCCGAAATCATCAAGTGCGGCAAGAGCACTCTGCTCAAGCCCCTACACGTACTTCTTTGTCAGTGCTGGAGTGAAAGGGCCATGCCGCAAGACATGAGGGATGCCAACATCCTTACGCTATACAAGGAGAAAAGAGACAGGCGTGATTGTAACAATTATAGAGGCATCTCACTCCTGGGCATAGTTGGCAAGTTGTTTGCTCGTGTCATCCTGAACAGACTACACATACTCGCTGACAAAGTCTACCCCGAATCCCAGTGTGGCTTCAGAGCAAATATATCAACTAGTGACATGATCGTTTCGCTTCGACAATTACAGGAGAAATGCAGGGAACAGCAGAAGCCGCTATATATAGCCTTCATCGATCTTTTCAAAGCTTTCGACCTTGTGAGCAGGGATGGTTTGTTCAAGATCCTACCGAAGATAGGATGCCCCCCAAAGCTCTGCAGCGTAATCAGGTCATTCCATGATGATATGAGAAGTACGGTAAAGAATGACGGTTCTACTTCCAAGACTTTTAACGTTACCAGTGGCGTCAAACAGGGATGGGTCCTCGCCCCAACCGTCTTTGGGATATTCTTTGCCCTTATGTTGAAACACGCCTTTGGATCTTCGAAAGAGGGAGTGTACATGCACACGAGATCTGACGGAAAACTATTCAACTTGTCTCGCCTAAAAGCGAAGACCAAGGTGCGCCTGGCCCTCGTCAGAGATTTTCTGTTTGCGGATGATGCAGTAGGTAGTCATTACGCATACCGAGGACGAGCTACAAAACCTCATGAACCGCTTTGCAAAGGCATGCATGGATTTCGGACTGACAATCAGCTTGAGAAAGACTAACATCATGGGGCAGGACGAGATCACTCCCCCAGACATCACCACATACAATTATGAGCTAGAGGTCGTCAACCCCTTCACCTACCTCGGGTCTACCATTGCCGACAACATCTCCTTAGAAGCAGAAATCAGCAGAAGGATTGGGCGAGCGGCCTCAACACTTGCCCGGCTTACAAAGAGAGTGTGGAATAACAAAATGCTAACAGAGCACACAAAGGTGACAGTGTACAACGCCTGCGTGCTGACTACACTTCTGTACGGTAGTGAGTCCTGGACGCTGTACTCCACTCAGGAGAATCGACTGGACTCATTTCACATGCGCTACCTGCGGCGCATCTTCGGGATCTCCTGGAAGGACCGAGTCCCCAATACAGAGGTCCTCTCGCGTGCCAAGTCTGTGAGCCTTGTGACCATGCTCAGGCAACGCCGCCTCCGCTGGCTCGGCTTTGTGCATCGGGTGGAAGATGGGAGACTTCCAAAAGACATCCTCTACGGAGATCTGGCCTCGGGAAAGAGAGCTGCAGGACGTCCCCATCTGCGCTTCAAGGACGTATGTTAGCGAGACTTGAAGGCACTAGACATAGATGTTAACAACTGGGAGGATCTTGCTGGAGACCAATCCACATGGAGGCAGAAACTACACAGGGGTCTCAAAAGAGGAGAGGATACTCTCCGCAGGCTAGCAGAAGAAAAACGCAACCGCGGAAAAAACACCCAGGCTGAGAACAGAGCCGAGAGCACCTTCAATACAGCATATGCAATAAAGACTGCCACTCAAGAATTGACCTCTACAGCCACAACAGACGCTGCCCAGCTAACAACTGATCTTCGACACCAGGGCACAGATCCATAGTCTTACGAGACTGCAGGATGCCTACTATTACGTATTACCTAGTTATAGAATAATAAGAATAATAATACAATTCGTAAGCAAAACAAAAATATTAATAATTTACTTTGTAAATTTATATAAGTATGAGCTTTATGGATACGTCTTATATTATCAAGTAGTGTAATGTAAAGTTGCATGTACAGTTGTATCACTAAACCATGATAATAAACCTCGTAGAGAGTGTATCACCTATAGTGAAAGGATATCAATCAACAAAGCGAAAGTAGTGTAACAGAGAAAATACATGTCTCACCACGCTCGGTCCATACAAACGTCAACTTCGATTGAGAACAAGATCTAACAACAACAAAAACGAGTGGAACTACACGGGGAAGGAAGGGATCGTTCGCCGTGCCACTGCGATGTCTCGTAGCTTCGAAAACAAGCGCGACAACTGGGTGCAAAAACAATAATGCACCAATGTTGTTCGGACAATAAGGACGGGAAGCCTGGATGAAATCTGACTAATGCGCGGCGTGGGCACACCATGACTTGCTAGGATCCGTGTGTGACTAGTGCGCGGCGTGGGCACACCATGACTTGCTAGGATCCGAGTGTGCACAATGAATGTTGCGAAATGTGTGATGACGCCTAAACAATATACAAGTGGATGTGCAGGGGCCCCGTTTTGGACGCTCCTTTTTAGCGAGTCAAAAATCGGGTGGTGTTCTGAAACACCCCGTAGATACAGTGAAGCTATTAGGAATACGCTGAATTTTAGCACATACGTAGTCAAATAAGTGGAGAAGATGATCACATAGAAATCAAATGTTTTAGAATAAAAAATATCAACTTTATGAGAAAACTCGCTTAATTATTACTAACTCCTATATATGGGAAGTGATCGCATATCCAATGGAGCATGGGTTCAGTATTATTATATAGGCAACTATGCACGTACTGCAGGAAAACGACATTGTAGCATTTGGAACATTACAAATAATTATGTATATCCATGAATTAAAACAGACTGTGACTCCCCTTCTCCGTAACAAATGGCTTTGTTTACCGACACACGCCGTCAAACGAGCTATTCACGAAGAATCGGTATCACACCTGGGCACAAGCGTGCGAACGGCGTTTGGTATCAAAGAGAACCACCTTCATCGTTCTTCCCAGTATTAATTCGTGGATTATGCATGGATTTAATTCCGTCAAGCATTAATTAACGGTATTTAGCCCATTTCACAAAGCCAAACATTTGAAAAATGGCATGGCTATTACACAATTGTTCCGAGTCGAACATACCACACGAGTGTTGTACAGACTGCACACTCTAAGGATATGGACGGCTGTCTCCGAATTTCAAAGACGTTATTGGGTAAGTCGCGCTAACGAATTTCTGCATGTTGTATATCCGATTTCACGACGCAATGTAACTATTTTTTGTTAACATATTATCAATAAAAATACACAAGAAAATATAACATTACATTACAGATATAAAACGTACTTATTATAGAACAAAACGGTAGTGTGTGTGTGTGCGCGCGTGTGCGTGTGTGTGTGCGTGTTTGTGTGTGTGTCCGCGTGTTTGTGTGAGTGTTTGTGCGTGTGCGTGTCCGCGTTTCTGCGCGTGTCTGCGTGATGCGTGCCTGTGCGTGCATGTACGTGCCTATGTAAGCCTGTTCGTGCGTGTGTACATGTTTTGCTGTAAACAGTTTACTTAAAACTAGCACTTAAGATTAAAACGGCAGAGGGAAAGTTTCTTTCTTTAAAAAAAACTTTTTAATGGTACTTTCAAATGTCTCCGTGACAGAGGATTTTGGAAAGCTGCGTTAACAGGATCGTTGGGGAAGGTTGGCCTCGATACTGAGCATTTTTAAAAGCTTCTTAAATGTAACAAGGATTCTGTTTAGTGATGGATTCCCCCGATGAGCTCTTTACCGTAGTGAAACAGTCCCTGGTGCCATGGGCGGTTGTTCTCTCTGTTGCAGCCTGCGCCGGGGGCTGTGACAAGCCAGGAACAACAACACAAGCAGGACGACCAGACCGATAGGATCCTGAAGATGATGAGGAGACAGCTCTCCATCCCACTGATGGGTGAGAAATAATGTTTGCCAGTCTTGAATTAATCAAAAGTATGGGGAAGAGAGTAATCATTCCTTCGTCTGGTGGCCTGGCCTTGATGCGGATATCGGGGACTGTGTCCCAAACAGTCAGGTAGCCAACACGCTGAAGAGATAGCACCACTTGTTCCATGGCCGTGGGCTACCCCAGTAAACAAGGAACCAGTTTTAAACCAGTCTGACACGTGTCATACTGGTTCATAACTGGTACGGCTCCACCAGTACGTGCATTCACGTGTATTCATGTGAATACACGTGTTCTGCCTATTTTCACGAGTTTAGAACCAGTTTGACATGTGTCGTACTGGTTCAGAACTGCTACGGCTCCACCGGTACGTGTCTTCACGTGAATTCACGAGTTAATTCACGTGTGAAACTGAGGAAACTGGTACGGTTCCAAGGGAACGAGTAATCACGTGAAATCACGGGTTTATTCACGTGTGAAACTAGGGAAACTGGTACGGTTCCAGGGGAACGAGCAATCACGTGAATTCACGGGTTCATTCACATGTGAAACTAGGGAAACTGGTACGGTTCCAGGGGAACGAGCAATCACGGGTTCATTCACGGGTTCATTCACGTGTGAAACTGGGGAAACTGGTACGGTTCCAGGGGAACGAGTAATCACGTGAATTCACGGGTTTATTCACGTGTGAAACTAGGGAAACTGATACGGTTCCAGGGGAACTAGTAATCACGTGAATTAACGTGTTCATTCACGTGTGGAACTGGGGAAACTGGTACGGTTCTGGGGGAACGAGTAATAACGTGAATTAACGTGTTCAATCACGTGTGGAACGGGGAAAACTGGTACGGTTGTAGTGGAACGAGTAATCACGTGAATTCACGTGTTCATCCACGTGTGAAACTGGGGAAACTCGTACGGTTCTAGCGGAACGAGTATTCACGTAAATTCACGGGTTCATTCACGTGTGAAACTGGGGAAACTGGTACTGTTCTGGGGGAACGAGTAATAACGTGAATTCACGGGTTCATTCACGTGTGAAACTGGGGACACTGGTACGGTTCTGGGGGAACGAGTAATACAGTGAATTATCGTGTTCAATCACGTGTGGAACGGGGGAAACTGCTACGGTTGTAGTGGAACGAGTAATCACGTGAATTCACGTGTTCATCCACGTGTGAAACTGGGGAAACGGGTACGGTTCTAGCGGAACGAGTATTCATGTTAATTCACGTGTTTCTTCACGTGTGGAACTGGGGAAACTGGTACGGTTCTAGAAGAACGAGTATTCACTTGAATTAACGGGTTCATTCACGTGTGAAAGTGTGGAAACTGGTACGGTTCCGGGGGAACGAGTAATTAGGTGAATTTAAGTGTTCATTCACGTGTGGAACTGGGGAAACTGGTACGGTTCTAGCGGAACGAGTATTCACGTTAATTCACGTGTTTCTTCACGTGTGGAACTGGGGAAACTGGTACGGTCATAGTGGAAGGGTATTCACATGAATTAAAGTGTTCATTCAATTATGAAACTGGGGACACTAGAACGGTTGTAGCGGAACGAATATTCACGTGAATTCAGGGGTTCATTAACGTGTTGATTTGTTACGCTATACATACATTCCAAGCGTTGAACACACATACCATATTATCATAAACCAAGGTTAATATCCAAAAAACCTAGATATATCTTTTTGACAATAAACCTACAATAATTTATAACGTTTTTGAAAAAACTAAAATCGTAATATCATATTGTGTGTAACCATTTAAGTAACTATACAAAATGTACCGACATTTATCACAGTGTGTTAATAACTAATAATATACCTTGAACATACATACTTAATAAATATGCAGAAAAATAAAATAAAGTCGTTTCAAATGCTTTATTAATATATATACCTAATTGATGAAAT
>JAHLWY010001274.1:0-23687 GCA_020002185.1 Paraescarpia echinospica | reverse complement strand
GTCGGTTACTAACGTTTTGCGTCACTATTGAGAGTATACATTTACACATATTATATTTTACTTAAACCATCGGGGAACACGTTCTCGTCATTACGGCTCTGATCGAATATTATTTGTTAGTAATTAATTAATTATTGTTATTTTAAATGACCATCGTTGTTTATGTGTTGTAGTATCATGGCTACAAATATGTGCATAGAGCCTTGTTTCAGTTCACTCAGCTGTAACAAATGAGTACCTGGCTATACACAGTGGTGGATATTTGTGTACGAATATTTTACACGCAGTATTTGTAGCGTGACTGAACGTTTTTCAGTAAATCAATATGGTGTTCGGTTGAACAGTTCTGCAAGGTAGTAAAGTGAAATACGCTTTGAGTAGTCGTATAGAGTCGATACCGCGCTATACAACAGCTTACCTTTACTTTGCAAAATTCGGTTGTAATTTTGATAAAATCCAGTCATTGTCTAGAGGCTTGCAACACTATACCTACTTGATGTTCGAGCTAACCACACCCATCTATTTTCATAATGGCTGTCTTGGAGATGGGGTTCAACATTGTTAATACTATGTAATACTATTGGTGATCTACAGTTACATAACTCGAAGACAAAAAAAGTGGTAACGTTATTTGCCTATCGAAGTGTCAGATTTGCTGTCCTTTTGACCGTCCATCTGTTTGTTCGTCTCTCTATTGCAATGTTTGTCCGTCTGTCTTTCTATCTGTTCGTCTGTCCGTCTGTCTGTTGCAGTGTAATTCCGTCCGTTTGTCAGGCTGTCTGTCCGTCTGTCTGTTGCAGTGTCTTTCCGTCCGTCTGTCAGGCTGTCTGTCCGTCTTTCTGTTGCAGTGTCTTTCCGTCCGTCTGTCAGGCTGTCAGTCCGTCTATCTGTTGCAGTGTCTTTCCGTCCGTCTGTTAGTCTGTCTGTCCATCTGTCTGTTGCAGTGTCTTTCCGTCCGTCTGTTAGTCTGTCTGTCCATCTGTCTGTTGCAGTGTCTTTCCGTCCGTCTGTCAGGCTGTCTGTCCGTCTGTCTGTTGCAGTGTCTTTCCGTTCGTCTGTCAGGCTGTCTGTCCGTCTTTCTGTTGCAGTGTCTTTCCGTCCGTCTGTCAGGCTGTCAGTCCGTCTATCTGTTGCAGTGTCTTTCCGTCCGTCTGTTAGTCTGTCTGTCCATCTGTCTGTTGCAGTGTCTTTTCGTCCGTCTGTCAGGCTGTCTGTCCGTCATTCTGTTGCAGTGTCTTTCCGTCCGTTTGTCAGGTTGTCAGTCCGTCTGTCTGTTGCAGTGTCTTTCCGTCCGTCTGTTAGTCTGTCTGTCTGTCCATCTGTCTGTTGCAGTGTTTTTCCGTCCGTCTGTCAGGCTGTCTGTTCGTCTGTCTGTTGCAGTGTCTTTCCGTTCGTCTGTCAGGCTGTCAGTCCGTCTGTCTGTTGCAGTGTCTTTCCGTCCGTCTGTTAATATGTCTGTCCATCTGTCTGTTGCAGTGTCTTTCAATCCGTCTGCCAGGCTGTCAGTCCGTCTGTCTGTTGCAATGTCTTTCCATCCGTCTGCCAGGTTGTCAGTCCGATTGTCTGTTGCAATGTATGTGCGTCCTTCTCTCTTCTAGTGTTTCTGTTGCAATGTATGTCTCTCCGTCTGTTTTCGCTAAAAAATTTCAACAACCCCCTACTCCCCCGTCTTCCGATATCACTCGTCGAGCCGAGACAGTAGAGAAGCTGAAATTACGGTGGCGCAGGGGCGAAATTTTGTTTTTTCAACAGCACCCTCCTCCAAGCAACGTCACGATCAGACACAGCACGACACGGGAAGCGTGCTGAACCGCTGATGAATCTCCCGGATTTCAAGAAACAAAGTTGGCAGGTATACATTACGCATGAACGTTTGACATTTGGGAGTAGTCCTACTCCACGTGTAGCAACGAGTGACCTTGACTCAACGCGGTGTGTCCTGTTGCTTGTCGTCAAAGTGACTGTCGATCTTCGCGCGAAGTTTCCAACAGCAAATCCAATCATCTGGTCTTCAGCCACCTGCAGCCTCCCCATACCGTCCGTGCTTGTCCTTTATTTTCTCCATTCAAAAGACTGCATCTTGCACTAGTCCTGGGGCAAGCATAATAGAGAAAAACAGTACTTAGTATAATAATTATGTATTTGCTTCACAAACATTCTGCTCATCACGACATCGTATTTGAAGAAGATGCTGTAAGTGGATGTCACCTTCGTCACACCCGGTGACCTTGCAGTGTCTGAAATAAAAAAAAAAATTAACTCAGCCAGATTTTTTTTTAAACGGCCCAGATCAATTTTGAACTGGCCCTGCTGAATTTGAACTGTCGGTTGAACTTTGGCTTTGCTATTCAATGCAACCGTTCGCGTGATAATTATTTGTTTTGAGAACTATTGTTGAATTATTACCAAAGTTGCGTTTATCGTCTCCTATAATTGAGTCGGGCCTAAGAATTCTAACGAACTTTGCGTCGGATGCAGCCAAGCCTGTCCGCAGAGATAAACCGATGGCGTTTGTGAACCAGCGGTGTCGGGCCGATAACATGAAAATTTTGGTGCATTGAATCGGCGGGACAGATTTTGAATAGGCGGCCGCCGATTCAAAGGCCTTAATTTCGAACACTGCCTTGTGCCACAGACTCCATTAAATTCAAGACATAGGCCCTACATCCGGTGTGCTCAAACTCAATCCCGGTATTGGAAGCTCAATCGGCGATTTGGTTAGTGATTCAAACCGGAACGGTTGTAGGTTACCATAGGCGGGTCCAGGGGGTATGTGCCCCTAGACCTTTGCCTAAGCTAGAGTGATGTGCCCTCTAGACCATTACCATTTGAATAATGTTCAAACGTTACTGAAGTTACGGTGTCCCGCTTACATTTATCCGGGCATTAAATAATATCCGGGTGACGTTTCTGCACGTGCGCGTATCTAAGGGAATGCATTTAGCACCAGCTACGACTGTCGCGTTTTCATTTATCCGGGCGTTATGTATGTTTATATGTGTATATATAATTACATATATTTCTATATATATATACATAAACTATAAAAAATGTTTGCTTCCCACAGACATAAACAATTTCTTTCGAAAAACAGTTTCCTCTCCACGCACACTTCACGTGACTTACTCTTATACTTGGTCACAAATCTGAAACAGCAAATTATAATTATGTACTCTAACTATAACGTATTACGATAACAAACAAAACATATTTAACTATTGGATATTATGTATCACTACGTGATCTATTGGTGCCAAATATTATGCCTTACATGTGCACATAAACATCACCCGGATAAAATGTAACGCCCGCATAAATGTAAGCGCGACAACGGCGGGGCGACGGCGAACAATTTTCAACGACACCCCCTTCCTCCATCTTCCGATGTCATGATCCGAACAGCGCGACGGCGCAGTCGTGCTGATGCTCTGGCTCAGACCACCCAATATAAATTGGGATCAACCGCGTCTAGAGGTTTTTGTGCCCCTCAGACTATCTATGTGGACCCCCCCCTGGTTACCACCACAAAACTATAATCAATGGAAGCATGACTTGTTGTCACAGAGACTTTTCGTCCACCGAATGATATCAAAGTAAGCTACATAGTTACACGAACAACTGAGGATGCTCACACAATTTTCGCAGAAGACATTTGCATTATTCAAATCTGAATTGCCATTTGTTTATGAATGAAAACCTTTTAGTCTCCAGTGATTTTCTTAGTAGTGCTTGCGAAACTTTGAACTTATAGTTGGTAGAGTTCTTTGGGCATGGTTCAGTAGCTTCCAGTTATAGTTTCAGCATGGTTTTCTTGTTTGATATTTGCACGCAGATATGTTATTAATTTTGAGCGTATACAATATATTATAAGAACTAAAATATTAAACGTGAACGTTAACGCAAACCAACTATAATTTGAAGAGAACAGCAAACTTCCTGGACAACTATTGGCCCGCGACTCCAAAATCCCCCCCGCTCAAGTTATCCACCACGGAATCGAGATTTGTGCCATTTGCTCCAGCTTCCCAAATCAAGTTTGCGGGCCGACTGGCATACTTGAGCGGAACTCTCCTGCTGGCTTGCAGGCGAGCCATGCGACCAGTGGCGGATTAACCAATACGCACTATACAGGGGCGGATCCAGAGAGGGTAATTTGGGGGAGGGACACAAAACCTCAGCTGGCGGCCGAACCAAATGGTGCAGAACATTTTTCGCTGCCGTGCCGCTGTAACTTAAGCTTCTCCGCTGTCATGGGTGGACTGGTGACATCGGAAGACGGGTACCCGTAGGTACGTACGGGTCCACAAAATGGACCTGAAGTTACGTCGACACGGTGACAACAAAATTTCCAACAGCACCAACAACTGTCGATGATGGTAATGTCGTTTTATTTCTTCCTCTTATGAACTGCTATTGGACTGAAGCTAACTCTGTCTTCCGTACGACAATCTCTCGATCTTTCACTCGCTGCTGTGATAGTGTTAGTATTCGTCAAGTCAACTTGGTCACTGGCTTCTCGCCAAACCCCAGTTTCACGATTGATGGATGTTGGCTGAGATACTCTTGCCTGTATATGGCATTAATAACAATTACGCATTAAATGACACACGACACAGTTGTCGTATATTTAGACAAACCGATGTTCACGTTGTGGAAACAATTATTGTTTGAAACTATACGACGACCTTTCATGTAGTTGACATGAAACGTCATCGTGTTCACCGAATGCCAACTCTACTAATAATCGAGTTTGTGTATGCGAGTAAACTAAATATCTACTTGTAATCGAGCTTGTATTTGCGGGTAAATTAATGTTTACCTTTCAGATGGCTTGAACCTCGAGCGCCAAACTTTCAAGGATTAACGTACGACCAGTAGAATAGTACGTAAGATCTATATATTAAAAAAAATACTCCATATAATATGTCAAGATTTTTCTTTTATGTGGTAAATTAACTATAATGAACGTAAAACGTAATGTGCGCGTAAAACGTAAACTAGCAATTGCAGGAACCACGCGCGCGCAACAAATACGTCGGCAACATGGAGTAGTCGCTGACGCAATAATGCCTCATGCCATGCCAATAGCATAGCAATACAGATATTATTTGACCATTCTAGACTAGCATGACTAGGTTTTATAGATGGGCGTGAACTTCACATTCTCTCCGCCCTTCGTCATTTTAAACAAACAACGAGTATCTGCGAACGCATTGTGGTGGTCATGTAATGATGCTCTGTGTTTTCTAACATTTTGTAAATATTACTTTCACGACTGTCAACTACCAAAACATCATGAACTACGATGGTAATTAATAACAATTATTATTAATAATTAATTATCAACACATGATACTCAACCAGAGCCTTAATTAGAAAAAAACATGTTCCTCGATGTTTTTTTATAAAATTGTTTCATGTTCTTCGCTACTAGCCTCCTGTCAGGCGTCACTCGTGTCGCCTTGGTTACTTGGACCTGTCCAGCCTGTCGTACAGCAGAAAAACAGGACAGTTACCGGGAGTTGTGAAATCCAAGCTCATGTCGCAAAGCATTTGTTAGCACAACAGACTGGCAACTGTAAATCCAGGAGAAGAGAAAGAGGGAGGGAGGGAGGGAGGGAGGGAGGGAGGATCACCACCTCGTCGGCGTCGCGTCACGGGCGAACATTCGCAGTGCAGCGGCATGGCCGAGCGCTTGCTGTCGCGTTGACTGCTGGCGTTGTACCCCCACCACCGAAGCCGTCGGGTGGTGTGTTACTCAATGTTTATGGTGACGTGGGCTGGTCAATAGCGTCATCGTTCTTCGGTGCGCTCCGGTCAACAGCAGCGTTGCCGATGTCCCAAGCATGAACGAATGCTTTCCCTCGGCCAATTCGATGGATCCTTGTACAGGGAATAATAATACCAAACGGTGGGGCCTAGCAGGGGAACGCTATTATTGAAACAATGCTGGTTTCTAGTAAGCTGAAGTTGACTTTATAGCGTAGAAGGAAACGGAGTACTGCATTTTATATACAAGGCTGTTTAATATCGGCGCTGTGAACATACGAAACGGTGAGTGTTAGTTGTCCGGTTGTCAGCGTGGCGGCGCGCCGTACACGAAAGTGAACGACCCCGGCGGCGGTTGCCCAAATCAACGTCTCGGTGGTTCGTTTTCGGAAATAGGCGTTGACCACGGGTCATCATCATTAGTGGTCTTGGCACACCGATCACTACGGCTGTTTTGCGGTATCTGTGCTCGTGCGCACGCGCGCCATTCACTAGGCTGGTATAAGTAGGTAAGTTGAAAATGCCTCTGTATTCACTCGTTTTTCGCTGTATTAACGTTGTCTTGTCTGCTTCTCCGTTGTCAAAATTGTGCAATTTATAGCAAATATGTCCCAGTGTCGTGTGTGGCAGGTTCAAATCTTGTCTGTGTTCAGTATTCAAAACACAACAGGTTGTGCACATACACTGATTCCATTCAACAACTTCAGCCGAATTTTATAACATCACCGAATTGCATGGATATTTTATTTCCACCTATACTGGAAACTGTAGACAATATTAGCATGACACTTTTAAATCATCAGTGGGTCCAATGATACAGAGTATATACTGCCTGTCTAGTAAGACCAAACAGTGCTAGCATGAGCCTCTCTGTTGTAGTGCCCTCTGTCATCTTGTAGCTCCCAAACAGTGCTAGCGTGAGCCTCCCCCATACACATATAACATTATAGACAGAAGGTTGGGACTCTGACAGTGTCCAGTTACCCCCATACAAATATAACATATAGACAAAAGGTTGGGACTCTGACAGTGTCCAGTCACCCCCCATACACATATAACATATAGACAGAAGGTTGGGACTATGACAGGGACCAGTCACCCCTATACACATATAACATATAGACGGATGGTTGGGACTCTGAGAGTGTCCAGTCATCCCATAGACGGAAGGCTGGGATTCTGACAGGGTACAGTCACCCCCATACACATATAACATATAGACAGAAGGTTGGGACTCTGAGAGGGTCCAGTCACCCCCATACACATATAACATATATACAGAAGGTTGGGACTCTGACAGGGTCCAGTCACCCCCATACACATATAACATATAGAGAGAAGGGTGGGACTCTGACAGTGTCCAGTCACCCGCATACACATATAACATATAGACAGAAGGTTGGGACTCTGACAGTGTCCAGTCACCCCCATACACATATAACATATAGACGGAAGGTTGGGACCCTGACAGGGTCCAGTCACCCCCATACACATATAACATATAAACAGAAGTTTGGGACTATGACAGTGTCCAGTTACCCCCATACACATATAACATATAGACAGAAGGTTGGGACTCTGACAGTGTCCAGTCAAACCCATACACATATTACATATAGACAGAAGGTTGGGACTCTGACAATGTCCAGTCACTCCCATACACATATAACATATAGACAGAAGGTTAGGATTCTGACAGTGTCCAGTCACCCCCATACACATATAACATATAGACGGAAGGTTGGGACTCTGACAGTGTCCAGTCACCCCCATTCACATATAACATATAGACGGAATGTTGGGACAGGTGAGTGGACACTGTCAGAGTCCCAACTTTCTGTCTATATGTTATATGTGTACGGGGGTGACTGGACACTGTAAGAGTCCTAACCATCCGTCTCTATGTTATATGTGTATGGGTGTAAGTGGATACAGTCAGAGTCCCAACCTTCTGTCTATATCTTATATGTGTATGGGGGAGACAGGACCCTGTCAGAGTCCCAGCCTTCTGTCTATATGTTATATGTGTATGGGGGTGACTGGACCCTGTCAGAGTCCCAACCTTCCGTCTATATGTTATATATGTATGGGGGTGACGGGACACTGTCAGAATCCCAACCTTCCGTCTATATGTTATATGTGTATGGGGGTGACTGGACACTGTCAGAGTCCCAACCTTCCGTCTATATGTTATATGTGTATGGGGGTGACTGGGCCCTGTCAGTGTCCCAACCTTCTCTCTATATGTTATATGTGTATGGGGGTGACTGGACACTGTCAGAGTCCCAACCTTCCGTCTATATGTTGTAAGTGTATGGGGGTGACTGGTCCCTGTTAGAGTCCCAACCTTCTGTCTATATAGTATATGTGTATGGGGGTGACTGGACACTGTCAGAGTCCCAACCTTCTGTCTATATGTTATATGTATATGGGGGTGAATGGACACTGTCAGAGACACAACCTCCTGTCTATATGTTATATGTGTATGGGGGAGACTGGACACTGTCAGAGTCCAAAACTTCTGTCTATATGTTATATGTGTATGGGGGTGACTGGACACTGTCAGTGTCCCAACCTTCCGTCTATATGTTATATGTGTATCGGGGTGACTGGACACTGTCAGAGTCCCAACCTTCCGTCTATATGTTATATGTGTATGGGGGTGACTGGACGCTGTCAGAGTCCCAACCTTCTGTCTATATGTTATATGTGTATGGGGGGGTGACTGGACCCTGTCAGAATCCCAACCTTCCGTCTCTATGTTATATTTGTATGGGGGTAAGTGGACACTGTCAGAGTCCCAACCTTCTGTCTATATGTTATATGTGTATGGGGGTAAGTGGACACTGTCAGAGTCCCACCCTTCTGTCTATATGTTATATGTTTATGGGGGTGACTGGACCCTGTCAGAGTCCCAACCTTCTGTATATATGTTATATGTGTATGGGGGTGACTGGACCCTGTCAGAGTCCCAACCTTCTGTATATATGTTATATGTGTATGGGGGTGACTGTGCTCTGTCAGAGTCCTAACCTTCTGTCTATATGTTATATGTGTATGGGGGAGACTGGACCCTGTCAGAGTCCCAACCTTCCGTCTATATGTTATATGTGTATGGGGGTGACTGGACACTGTCAGAGTCCCAACCTTCTGTCAATAAGTTATATGTGTATGCGGGTGACTGGACCCTCTCAGAGTCCAAAACTTCTGTCTATATGTTATATTTGTATGGGGGTGACTTGACGTTGTCAGATTCCCAACCTTCTGTCTATATGTTATATGTGTATGGGGGGTGACTGGACCCTGTCAGAATCCCAACCTTCCGTCTCTATGTTATATTTGTATGGGGGTAAGTGGACACTCTCAGAGTCCCACCCTTCTGTCTATATGTTATATGTGTATGGGGGTGACTGGACCCTGTCAGAGTCCCAACCTTCTGTATATATGTGATATGTGTATGGGGGTGACTGTGCTCTGTCAGAGTCCTAACCTTCTGTCTATGTGTTGTAAGTGTATGGGGGTGACTGGATACTGTCAGAGTCCCAACCTTCACTCTCTATGTTATATATGAATGGGTGTAACTGGATACTGGGGTTAACTTCGCGAAAATTTTCTGAAAATTTATACAACCACCTTGTGGTTGTTTAAATTTTCGCGAGGTTAACCCCAACTTTTTCTCTCTATCTAACCCTACATCCAACCTTCCATCTATATGTTATATGTGTATTTGGGTGACTGGACACTGTCAGAGTCCCAACCTTCCGTCTCTATTTTATATGTTTATGGGTGTAACTGGATACTGTCAGAGTCCCAACCTTCTGTCTATATGTTATATATGTATGGGGGACTCTGGACCCTGTCAGAGTCCCAGCCTTCTGTCTATATGTTATATGTGTATGGGGGTGATTGGACCCTGTCAGCTTCCCAACCTTCCGTCTATATGTTATTTGTGTATGGGGGTGAATGTACACTGTCAGAGTCCCAACCTTCTGTATATATGTTGTATGTGTATGGGTGTGACTGGACACTGTCAGAGTCCCAACTTTCCGTCTATATGTTATATGTGTATGGGGGTGACTGGGCCCTGTCAGAGTCCCAACCTTCTCTCTATATGTTATATGTGTATGGGGGTGACTGGACAATGTCAGAGTCCCAACCTTCCGCTTATATGTTATATGTGTATGGGAGTGACTGGACAATGTCAGAGTCCCTACCTTCCGTCTATATGCTATATGTGTATAGGGGTGACTGGACACTGTCAGAGTCCCAACCTTCTGTCTATATGTTATATGTGTATGGGGGAGACTGGACACTGTCAGAGTCCAAAACTTCCGTCTATATGTTATATTTGTATGGGGGTAACTGGACACTGTCAGAGTCCCAACCTTCCGTTTATATTTTATATGTGCATGGGGGTGACTGGACGCTGTCAGAGTCCCAACCTTCTGTCTATATGTTATATGTGTATGGGGGTGACTGGACCCTGTCAGAGTCCCAACCTTCCGTCTCTATGTTATATTTGTATGGGTGTAACTCGATACTGTCAGAGTCCCAACCTTCTGTCTATATGTGATATGTGTATGGGGGTGACTGGACGCTGTCAGAGTCCCAACCTTCTGTCTATATGTTACATGTGTATGGGGGAGACTGGACCCTGTCAGAATCCCAACCTTCCGTCTCTATGTTATATTTGTATGGGGGTAAGTGGACACTGTCAGAGTCCCAACCTTCTGTCTATATTTTATATGTGCATGGGGGTGACTGGACGCTGTCAGAGTCCCAACCTTCTGTCTATATGTTATATGTGTATAGGGGTAAGTGGACACTGTCAGAGTCCCACCCTTCTGTCTATATGTTATATGTTTATGGGGGTGACTGGACCCTGTCAGAGTCCCAACCTTCTGTATATATGTGATATGTGTATGGGGGTGACTGTGCTCTGTCAGAGTCCTAACCTTCTGTCTATATGTTATATGTGTATGGGGGAGACTGGACCCTGTCAGAGTCCCAACCTTCCGTCTATATGTTATATGTGTATGGGGGTGACTGGACACTGTCAGAGTCCCAACCTTCTGTCAATAAGTTATATGTGTATGCGGGTGACTGGACCCTCTCAGAGTCCAAAACTTCTGTCTATATGTTATATGTGTATCGGGGAGACTGGACGTTGTCAGATTCCCAACCTTCTGTCTATATGTTATATGTGTATGGGGGGTGACTGGACCCTGTCAGAATCCCAACCTTCCGTCTCTATGTTATATTTGTATGGGGGTAAGTGGACACTGTCAGAGTCCCAACCTTCTGTCTATATGTTATATGTGTATGGGGGGGTGACTGGACCCTGTCAGAATCCCAACCTTCCGTCTCTATGTTATATTTGTATGGGGGTAAGTGGACACTGTCAGAGTCCCACCCTTCTGTCTATATGTTATATGTGTATGGGGGTGACTGGACCCTGTCAGAGTCCCAACCTTCTGTATATATGTGATATGTGTATGGGGGTGACTGTGCTCTGTCAGAGTCCTAACCTTCTGTCTATGTGTTGTAAGTGTATGGGGGTGACTGGATACTGTCAGAGTCCCAACCTTCACTCTCTATGTTATATATGTATATGTGTAACTGGATACTGGGGTTAACTTCGCGAAAATTTTCTGAAAATTTATACAACCACCTTGTGGTTGTTTAAATTTTCGCGAGGTTAACCCCAACTTTTTCTCTCTATCTAACCCTACATCCAACCTTCCATCTATAGGTTATATGTGTATTTGGGTGACTGGACACTGTCAGAGTCCCAACCTTCCGTCTCTATGTTATATGTTTATGGGTGTAACTGGATACTGTCAGAATCCCAACCTTCTGTCTATATGTTATATATGTATGGGGGACTCTGGACCCTGTCAGAGTCCCAGCCTTCTGTCTATATGTTATATGTGTATGGGGGTGATTGGACCCTGTCAGCTTCCCAACCTTCCGTCTATATGTTATTTGTGTATGGGGGTGAATGTACACTGTCAGAGTCCCAACCTTCTGTATATATGTTGTATGTGTATGGGTGTGACTGGTCACTGTCAGAGTCCCAACTTTCCGTCTATATGTTATATGTGTATGGGGGTGACTGGGCCCTGTCAGAGTCCCAACCTTCTCTCTATATGTTATATGTGTATGGGGGTGACTGGACAATGTCAGAGTCCCAACCTTCCGCTTATATGTTATATGTGTATGGGAGTGACTGGACAATGTCAGAGTCCCTACCTTCCGTCTATATGCTATATGTGTATAGGGGTGACTGGACACTGTCAGAGTCCCAACCTTCTGTCTATATGTTATATGTGTATGGGGGAGACTGGACACTGTCAGAGTCCAAAACTTCCGTCTATATGTTATATTTGTATGGGGGTAACTGGACACTGTCAGAGTCCCAACCTTCTGTCTATATTTTATATGTGCATGGGGGTGACTGGACGCTGTCAGAGTCCCAACCTTCTGTCTATATGTTATATGTGTATGGGGGTGACTGGACCCTGTCAGAGTCCCAACCTTCCGTCTCTATGTTATATTTGTATGGGTGTAACTCGATACTGTCAGAGTCCCAACCTTCTGTCTATATGTGATATGTGTATGGGGGAGACTGGACGCTGTCACAGTCCCAACCTTCTGTCTATATGTTATATGTGTATGGGGGTGACTGGACCCTGTCAGAGTCCCAACCTTCCGTCTCTATGTTATATTTGTATGGGTGTAACTCGATACTGTCAGAGTCCCAACCTTCTGTCTATATGTGATATGTGTATGGGGGAGACTGGACGCTGTCACAGTCCCAACCTTCTGTCTATATGTTATATGTGAATGGGGGTGACTGGACCCTGTCAGAGTCCCAACCTTCCGTCTCTATGTTATATTTGTATGGGTGTAACTGAATACCGTCAGAGTCCCAACCTTCTGTCTATATGTTATATGTGTATGGGGGAGTCTGGACCCTGTCAGAGTCCCAGCCTTCTTTCTATATGTTATATGTGTATGGGGGAGACTGGACCCTGTCAGAGTCCCAACCTTCTGTATATATGTGATATGTGTATGGGGGTGACTGTGCCCTGTCAGAGTCCTAACCTTCTGTCTATATGTTATATGTGTATGGGGGTGACTGGACACTGTCAGAGTCCCAACCTTCTGTCTATATGTTATATGTGTATGGGGGTGACTGGACCCTGTCAGAATCCTAACCTTCTGTCTATATATTATATGTGTATGGGTGTGACTGGACACTGTCAGAGTCCCAACCTTCTGCCTAAATGTTATATGTGTATGGGGTGACTGGACACTGTCATAGTCCCAACCTTCAGTCTATATGTTATATGTGTATGGGGGTGACTGGACCCTGTCAGAGTCCCAACCTTCCGTCTATATGTTATATGTGTATGGGGGTGACTGGACACTGTCAGAGTCCCAACCTTCTGTCAATAAATTATATGTGTATGCGGGTGACTGGACCCTCTCAGAGTCCCAACTTTCCATCTATATGTT
This sequence comes from Paraescarpia echinospica, assembly GCA_020002185.1. Lineage (NCBI taxonomy): Eukaryota > Metazoa > Annelida > Polychaeta > Sabellida > Siboglinidae > Paraescarpia > Paraescarpia echinospica. Next base: position 10,397 of record JAHLWY010001274.1, on the reverse strand, counting down.
ATATGTGTATGTGGGTGACTGGACACTGTCAGAGTCCCAACCTTCCGTCTCTATGTTATATGTTTATGGGTGTAACTGGATACTGTCAGAGTCCCAACCTTCTGTCTATATGTTATATATGTATGGGGGACTCTGCACCCTGTCAGAGTCCCAGTCTTCTGTCTATATGTTATATGTGTATGGGAGTGACTGGACCCTGTCAGCTTCCCAACCTTCCGTCTATATGTTATTTGTGTATAGGGGTGACTGTACACTGTCAGAGTCCCAACATTCTCTATATATGTTGTATGTGTATGGGTGTGACTGGACACTGTAAGAGTCCCAACTTTCCGTCAATATGTTATATGTGTATGGGGGTGACTGGGCCCTGTCAGAGTCCCAACCTTCTCTCTATATGTTATATGTGTATGAGGGTGACTGGACAATGTCAGAGTCCCAACCTTCTGTCTATATGTTATATGTGTATGGGGGTGACTGGACAATGTCAGAGTCCCTACCTTCCTTCTATATGCTATATGTGTATAGGGGTGACTGGACACTGTCAGAGTCACAACCTTCTGTCTATATGTTATATGTGTATGGGGGTGACTGGACACTGTCAGAGTCCCAACCTTCTGTCTATATGTTATATGTGTATGGGGGAGACTGGACACTGTCAGAGTCCAAAACTTCCGTCTATATGTTATATTTGTATGGGGTAATTGGACACTGTCAGAGTCCCAACCTTCCTTCTATATTTTATATGTGCATGGGGGTGACTGGACCCTGTCAGAGTCCCAACCTTCCGTCTCTATGTTATATTTGTATGGGTGTAACTGGATACAGAACCTTGAGGGACACCAAATGGAAGATGTTCTGAACAAAACAGTGTGCCAGGTATGTTAGTGGTATCGCTCTGGAAAATATGAACTAAACCACTGAAGAGCCGTGCCAGATATACCAAAATGTATATTAAGGCGATGTAAACGATTGTCGTGATCTACTGTACCAAAAGCAGCTGATAGATCTAGTAAGGTTAGAGCAGTCAATTTGCTATTATCCATACTGCATACAATGTCATTGTGTATTTTAAGAAGAGCCGTCTCAGTTGAATGAAATCACTTATATGCAGATTGTAGATCATTTGATAAATGCTGTGAATAAATGTGTTCATTAAGTCGATTTGCAACAACCTTCTCCAATACTTTTGACAGAAAACTAAAATTTGAGATAGGACGGTCATTTTTGCACAGACTTTGTTTTTTAATAAGAGGATTGACAAGAGCTTGCTTGAATTCGTGTGGAACAACCCCATCCTGCAATGATATATTTATAATGCTTGTAATAGGATAAACCAGTTGATCAATGCAACACTTCAGTAGAAATGTTGGAAAAGGGTCAAGACCTCACGATTTGTTAGGATACTTTTGAATGATAGTGCGAACTTCACTTGTAGTTGTAGGTGTAAACATTGCAGTGTATTATCAACAATCGGCTGTAATCAACGTCATTAATAACAAAACGTGATCGAATGTAAACAATCTTATCCGTGAAGTATTGCGAAAACATGCTGCATAATGTATCCGATGAAGAGGTATCATATTGATGGATTTCCACATTTGGCGAGGGTTTTCAGATTTCTTTTATAATAAATTCGTATATTAGTCTGATTTTGCTTTTGACATCATGTGGTTGCACAGATGTAACTGCTTAGTATAGCGGGACCGATCAAAGGGTGAACGGGTACGTCGCCAAATTCTGTCAAGACATCGACGGCGACGTTTTGCTTGTACCATGTCTAGTGACATCCATGGTGACAGTGGACGATTTTTTACTTTTTTGTTTGTTTATCAAGACGATTACTTAGCGTAACGTAGCACTGGTTTACTAGCTCACACCATGTAATTTTTTGCTGAATTAAGACATCTGAATTTGCAAGGTCCTCACGAAGAATGGCTATATTAATGTTATGTATCGGTCGGAAAGTAATAAATTATTGTGCTGGTCTTGATTCGACTTTGAGACACAGATAAATAATTACAGTATGATGATCTCATAATCCGTCAGTAACAGATACAGCCTTGATGTTTTTGTAGTTTGACCTAGTGATAAACAAGTCGAGCCAATGCCCATGGATATGAGTAAGAAATGTGACATGCTGTTGTAAGTCAAATATTTGAAGTGCATCCATGGAAAACCTAGAATTAAGGATAGGTAAATCAACGTTGATATTGAAATCACCTAGAATATATAATTCTTCATGTAATTGTAATGTTGTTTCAAGAAAATCTTGAAATTCATAAAAAATGTACTTGTGTTTCCAGGGGGACAATATATGCAAATGAAATTAGCAGACATAGATGTTCCTTTTACGAGAATACATCCTGCCTCGAAGCTGTGGTATAGAGATGAATGAAGGATTTCTACCTTGAACAAATCAGAAACCAGAAATGCGACACCACCACCCCTACCTGACTGGCGTAGATGATGGTGTAGAGAATAGCCAGAAGTGATGTCAGAAAGACAGGAGACAGTATCGATTGTTTTCAACCATGTCTCAGTCATTGCTAATATGTATATATATGTTTTGATGCTATGAAATGAGAAAGGGCAGCAGATTTTTGACAAACAGATCTAAGATTGGCGGTTTCACAGCGTATATTTTGAAACGTTTTTGGACCAGGATTAATTGACACATCACCTGCCAGAAGGATTATAATATATAATTTAAAAGATGGACTACAACCTGATTCGTTCACGTTTTTGTGCATACATAGACCAAAACAGGAAATATATAAAGTAGGGCTTTTGGCAAAGCTGATTTGTGCACTATTTTGAACAAATATTCTAGATTAATTATACGTATGGAAAATTTCATCTTCACGAGAGTAACGTTTGTCTTAGAAATAAAATACAGTTAGACATAATAAACATATCGTGACCATGAAGAGAAAACACATTTTGTATAAATACTTAAATCAATGTAGCCTTCAAAAGGCTTACAGAAAAGCATTAAAAGCAGGAGAAGATATCATTTCGAAGACACTGGCTAAGCTGTATACTAAATGCATATCAGAAAGCTTGGAAGAACGCAAAGATGGTGATAATCTTCAAGAAGGGAAACAAGAAAGACTTAAAGAACCATAGACCGATATGCCTGCTATAAAACATCTACAAATTAATCTCAAAGATACTAACGAATAGACTAGAGAAGACACTGGACGAAAACCAACCACGAGAGCAAGCAGGATTCAGAAGCAGGTACTCGACGGCAGACCACATACACGTCGTAAACCAACTGAAAGAGAAGTGACGAGAATATAGTATCCCGCTCTGCTTCGCTTTCGTCGACTACGAGAAGGCTTTCAACTCGGTGCAAACTCGAGCAATACTGACCTCCCTTCAAGAACAGGGGATAGAAGATGTGTACATCGATCCCCTGAAAGACATCTACACCAACAGCTTGGGGACAGTCCACCTATACAAAAAGAGCAACAAGATCAACATCAAGAGAGGAGTACGACAGGGTGACACCATCTCGCCCAAGCTGTTCACGGCAACACTCGAAAGAATCCTTAGAAAACTGACCTGGGAAACCATGAAACCAGCTTGATGATTGATGGAGAATATATCAGGCTTCTCCGACGACATACTCTTATGCGCTACTACATCGCTAGAGCTATAAAACATTCTGCAGGAGCTAGCTGATAAAAGTGAAAAACAAGGTGTCAAGATGAACATCTTGAAGACAAAAGTGATGCTAGAAAATGACACACCAATATATATCAACACGGCGCAGATAGAAAACGTTGAAAGCTACGTCTATCTGGGACAGCGATACAGTATCGGAGACAAAAACCAAGACAAGGAAATTCAAAGAAGGATCACTTCCGGCTGGATAGCATTCGCCAAACACCGCGACATCTTCAAGGGTAACTCTGGAATCGGCTTGAGGAGAAAAGTCTTCAACTCATGCGTACTTCCAGCGATGACATACGGCGCGGAAACATGGGCACTCACCATTCAGGCAAAGAACAAGCTAGCAGTCGCACAAACAAAGATGGAAAGAAGTATGTTAAACATCACATATCGGGAGAGAAAAACAAACATATGTCTGGGTAAGGCAGAAGACAAAGGTCATAGACGTGATAGAACAAATCAGAAGACAGAAATGGACCTGGGCAAGGCACATCAGCAGACTACAAGATAACCTCGCGTATTACAACCTGGAGAACTTACCAAGGGAAACGATCTAGAGGAAGACCGGCGAGGCGATGGAGAGACGAACAAGACGAGTACTGGAAGGGCACCATCTGGCAGAGGATAGCGCAAGGCAGGCAGATTTGGAAACGACATGCTGACGCCTTGCCCAACCAAGGGATACTAGGGCTGCACAATGATGATGATGATGACATGACACTGAAAATAACGAATTAGAAAGAGGTTGCAAAGGCCAAGAATACGTGCAGCTGCAGGGGAAGGAGTCACAATATATTATATATGAACTAATAATGATTTAGTTAATTAGCTATTTTCGACCAGGGTCGACTCCAGTCTCTACATTATGACTGCTAGGCCATCTAGATGAAGGAATACCAGATACTGCAGCTCAGCCTTCGACAAAACAACAAACAAGGAAAACAGTGTATTTATACATAAATCATGCGCAGAAATAAGCCTGAAATAATATTTTAAGTGCTTTATATAATAAACAAAAAGACGATACGAAGCATACAAAATATGGGTCATGTATAAATGAACATTAAATTACGACGTAAACACTGCGCGAAAAAATAACGTTAGATTTAGCTCTTGCGCGTATTGCGAGTAAGCGATTTAACGGAAACAATTTACAACGTAACAAACAAAGCCCATAAATAATCTGGATAATGAGTAGAATAGTAGATACCGCTGTATAGTCAAGATATTGTTAAATTAAATCATTTAAATGAATGAAGCCGTGACAATGATAAAAAAAAGGAAACCTAGCAGCAGAATAATTTTGAAAATGACGTCGGCGGTCGCCTAACAACCTTAATGGGACACTTTCCCAACACACCGGTTCAGAACTGGAATATCTCCACCATCTTAACCCTTTAGTTGTTTTATGGACTTTAGGTGCAGGTTTGAAATGCTTTAGGTCATCTTGAGACAGCACATTAGCTTATGGTCCTGTATCAAGCTTATAGAGAACAATACACCCATTCACCATCAGTGGGTGAACCCATTCAGAGTGTACCGAGTTAACCAACAGTTCATCAGTTTTCATGTCAACAATATCAACAAACAGTTCTCCCTGGTCATCTTCATCATTTATATTCACCGACCTCTGGGAACAACATCTGATCAAGTTGCCTCGTATCTGACACTTGATGCACGTCTTGTTATACGCCGGACATCGTCGAGGTGCATGCACAAGTCCACATCTTCTACAGGAGTATTCATCCTGTCGACCTCCTGCTGCGCCATCCTGCTTGTGAAGCATACTGCTGTCTAACAAGCTGCTGCTTCGGACCTGGCAGCTTCGTACATTTCCTCGCTGTGTTCACCGACGTCCCCTCAGGCACAATGTGTAGCTCCTGTGCTTGTGTCTTCACTATTTCTGATGCTTTGCAGATCTGGACAGCTTTTTTCGAAATTGAGGTCATCAATTCGCAACAGTTTCTTGAATTGTCACTTATCCCTCGCACCAACTGGGTCAGAGTCAACGAATTTTCAAGTGTTGACAACTCACACGATCTCATTTCAGTTCCGTAATAAACTGGTCAATTGTCTCCTATTGTTTCTGTTGGTAGGTGAAGAATTCGAATGTCAGATTCTTCTTGGGTGTACAGAATTCTTCAAATTTTTTTAATACATGCTTCAACACCGAATAGTTGGCTATCACTTGATCTTGGGCATCTTTTATGTCCCATGTGAACGTATTATATAGTTCCAGTGCCTCTCCCCTATAACATGTAGAAGTATGGACGTCTTCACTCTCTCCGCTTTCCCTGCTGCACTTGTCGCCTCTAAATATATTTCAAACTTCTGTCTGAACTTAAGCCTAGTTGTCAGACACATTCCCTGTGAGCTGCAACCCAGGTAGTGGGGGTAATTTATCCATAGTTCATTGCTGCACAGAGACGATAACACGCATTACAAGTGAATCTGGTCCACATTTCAGTCACTTGTTATCGCTCAGTCACTTATTGGACGATTTAACCATCTCAGTTTTGGGCGATATAACCATCTCAGTTCTATCAATTTCTAGCCTCTAGTTCCTAATATATCGTGTTTTTTATGTCACCATGTAATAATAATAATAATAATAGTAATAATAATAATGATAATAAAGACAAACTTCTATAGTGCCTAAATCCCCAGGAATCTGAGCTCAGATTGTTAACAGGGACAAGCAAGAGTCGTTATTATTATTTACAAACAATGTATATAAGTAATGTAGAATGTTTATTCAAACATCTATGTATGATGGACATCGTGACCGTGCGCCATGCGCTCCGCCCGACCTCTGGTCGCATTCACCAACACTACGTGTTCTTATTTAGGATCAAGATGTTGGCGCCACTGCTTCGCTAGATTACCAAAAGGACCAGAAACAAAGGTTGCCAATTCATCGATCAGATGCTGTTGTTTATCTGCAACATGTTGTTTCCTTTTCTTGTTTGAGTTCTTTATCTGTGGGCACTTTCGCGCTTTCAGACGACGGTACTTCTGCCACAAAGTCTTAATCTTAGCATGCAGTGCAGCTTTCCCGTGTGAAGTCTGCATGTCTGGCTGATTACGTTTCCAAATCACCAAATGATGAAGATGAAGTTGATGGCAGACAACATCCGGTCACATTTAAAAGTACAGGCACAAAGAAGAATACACAATTCGCATTTAATAAAACACACATACGACTATCAAACAAAGGTAAGGTAAATGATGTGGTGGCTATTGTTCCTACGGGACAATGACAAATATACAAACAAAGTTATTTCGTCTGTCCATCTTTCCCATTCCTTCTCTGGACACAACAGCTTATCTCTATTTTCACACCTTCTTTCTCCTTGCTCCCCTACTCCAAGCCACCCTCCCTCCCTCCCCTCGTCCCCATTCACTCTCTCCGACTCTCTCACTTTTCCTCCCTCCCTCCCCTCCTCTCTAAGTGCTTGACAAAAACATTAGGCCATATTCATTAATCAAAATAAGCATCTTACAATGTACCTGCCATAATTGTGTGTGGCTGATATGTAAGCGGTTGCCTCAGTCGCTTGCTCGGTGACGGTCTGGTGAATGCAATCTTGGGTGACTTATTTGGCACATCAAAGACGGTGAGGACAGCACACCAGATTAAAGACTTGTCTTGCTGGATATTCATGAATTGTGAATCTTCAAAATTATCTTGGCAGATGAAGCAATTATTGTACAAGTGTTCCGGTGGCTTGCTAAGACAATACGCTAGTCTGCTAGATTGCACCATTCTTCGGCATCTGTACACAGAAAATACTATTGGATTACTTTATATTCCAAATCGTAACGAATTTTTGTCCGTCTGAAACAACGGGACCATTGTTAACACCCTCCTGTTTGAATGTAAGAACGAGCAGGCAGAAACATCTCAAAGACGTTAGCTAACCACAAAAGTTATTATAAAAAATATACATGAACGAAACGTAGTTGTAACGGATTCTTGACCATTTCAAATAACGGCACTGTTTGGCGACTTTCTCGTAATACCAGTCGAAGTATACAGTTATCTAGATTACTACTCCTACTCCTACTGCTACTACTACTACCACTACAGCTACCACTACCACTACCACTACCACAACTCCTACTCCTTTTACTACTACTACTACCACAACTCCTACTCCTTCTACTACTACTACTACCACTACTCCTACACCTACTCCTACTCCTACTGCTACTACTACTACCTCTACTACTATTCCTACTCCTACTGCTACTACTACTACCGCTACTACTACTCCTACTGCAACTGCTGCTACTACTACCACTACTACTACTCCTACTCCTATTGCAACTACCACTACCACTACTACTACTCCTACTGCAACTATTACTACTATCACTACTACTCCTACTCCTACAGCTACTACAACTACTACCACTAGTACTACTCCTACTCCTACTACTACTACCACTACCACTACTCCTACTCCTACTGCTACTACTACTACCACTACCACTACTCCTACTCCTACTACTACTAATACTACTACCACTACTACTACTCCTACTCCTACTGCTACTACTACTACCTCTACCACTACTCCTACTCCTACTGCTACTACTACTATCACTACTACTACTCCTACACCTATTGCTACTATTACTATCACTACTACTACTACTCCTACTCCTACTACTACTACTACCACTACTCCTACTCCTACTCCTACTCCTACTCCTGCTACTACCACTATCACTACTCCTACTCCTACTGCTACTACTACTACTACCACTACTACTACTACCACAACTACTACTACTACTCCTACTACTACCTCTACCACTATTCCTACTCCTACTGCTACTACTACTGCCACTACTACTACTCCTACTCCTACTGCTCATACTACTACTACTACTACTACTACTACCACTACTACCACTCCTACTCCTACTACTACTATTACTACTACTACCACTACTACTACTCCTACTCCTACTGCTACTACTACTACCTCTACCACTACTCCTACTCTTACTGCTAATACTACTACCAATACAACTACTCCTACTCCTACTGCTACTACTACTACCACCATAACTACTCCTACTCCTACTGCAACTACTACTATCACAACTACTCCTACTCCTACTGCTACTACTACTATCACTACCACTACTCCTACTCCTACTGCTACTACTACTACTACCAGTACTACTACTCCTATTACTCCTACTACTACAACCACTACCACTACAACTATTGCTACTCTTACTCCTACTGCTCTTTCTGCTACTACTACTACTACCACTACTCCTACTCCTACTACTCCAACTAAGACAACCACTACCACTGCCACTACCACTACTCCTACTCCTACTGCTCATACTACTACCACTACGACTACTCCTACTCCTACTGCTACTACTGCTACTACCACTACCACTACCACTACTCCTACTCCTACTACTACTACTACTACTACCACTACTACAACTCCTACTCCTACTGCTATTACTACTACCTCTACCACTACTCCTACTCCTACTGCTACTACTACTATAATACAACTACTCCTACTCCTACTGCTACTACTACTACCACTACTACTACTCCTACTCCTACTGCTACTACTACTACCTCTACCACTACTCCTACTCCTACTGCTACTACTATTACCAATACTACTACTCCTACACCTACTGCTACTACTACTACCACTACTACTACTCCTACTGCAACTACCACTACCACTACTCCTACTCTTACTGCTACTACTACTACCACTACTACTACTCCTACTCCTACTGCAACTACCGCTACCACTACTCCTACCCCTACTGCTACTACTACTACCACTACTACCACTCCTACTCCTACTGCTACTACTACTACTACCACTACTCCTACTGCTACTACTACTACTACTACTACTACCACCACTACCACTACTCCTACTGCTACTGCTACTGCTACTGCTACTGCTACTGCTACTACTACTACTACTACTACTACTACTACTATAACTGCTACTACTATTACTACTACGACTATTACTACCACTACCACTACTCCTACACCTAATACTACAACTACCACTTCCACTACCACTACCCCTACTACTACTAATACCAATACCACTACTCCTACTCCTACTGTTCATACTACTACTACTCCTACTACTATCACTACTACTACCACTACCACTACTCCTACTCATACTGCTACTACTACTACCACTACAACTACCACTACTCATACTCATACTCCTACTACTACTACTACCACTACAACTACTCTTACTCCTACTGCTACTACTACTACCACTACCACTACTCCTACTCCTACTGCTACTACTACTACCACTGCTACTACTCCTACTCCTACTGCTACTACTACTACCACTACCACTACCACAACTCCTACTCCTTCTACTACTACGACTACTACCACTACTCCTACTCCTACTCCTACTCCTACTCCTACTACCTCTACCACTATTCCTACTCCTACTGCTACAACTACTACCACTACTACTACTCCTACTCCTACCACTACCAATTCCACTACCACTACCCCTTCTCCTACTGCTACTACTACTACTATCACTACTACTACTCCTACTACTCCTACTACTACAACCACTACCACTACCACTATTGCTACTCTTACTCCTACTGCTCATACTACTACCACTACTACTACTGCTACTCCTACTACTATCACTACTACTTCCACT
>JAHLWY010001273.1:20000-23710 GCA_020002185.1 Paraescarpia echinospica | reverse complement strand
GATATACTCAAATCAGAAACAAGCAACAGTTTTTTAGGTAGACGTACTCAGAGCAGAACTGTCTTTGTTGCAGCTACTGAGGCGTTTTCAACTTGTCTGTTTTTATTTGTTAGGAAACTGCCTAAAACATCAGCGGAAGTTATTGCACGCGACGTCCAGACTCGGCACCGTTGCTTCTTTTCAGTAAATGATCTGCCTTGGACCTTGAATACAAACTAGTGATACCTGATGCGTTCATTCAGATCTTTTCAGAAAAGTTGTCCTTATGTTTTTTATTCTGTTAACCTAGTAACACGGCTAATGATATCGCCGTAGTGATCGTAGTATTTTAACGCGTCGCGACAAATCTAACAAAAAGTTCCAAAATTTTATATCTCCGGCAAAATTGGGAAAATCGGTAAATGAAGCTCAAATTTTCAGCATAAGCTAGTTTTGGTGTATATATTGACATACAAATTGAATTCCTGTAAAATTATTGCCTTGGTGGAAATGGAAATATACAGGACAATTTAATATAATATGAATTCAAGCAACATGTTTTTTATCCCTTTAACAAACACAGGATTTAAAGGCATGTTATTAAATACAAAAAACAGCAGACAGACTATACACATCGACAATGTCTTCGACATTTATTGAGAAGAAAATGGATTAACTAATTTCTTAGTGTCGAAAACAATGGTTTAACCCGCTACTAATATCACAATATACCGCTGTAAAACCCATCTGTCCAAATAATGTTATGTGTGTATATGCGGTAGCTTGTGTGACCGTATAATAAATCGTCATAGGGGAGATCGGGGCAAAGCGGCTACTTCGGCAAAGTGGACAATAACATTTTAAGCTCAGACCACTAGCATCATCTAACGTTGATGTGACAAAAACATTAGTTGATATCACTAATGCTTGGGTGCAAATCAGTCGCCATTTTTACGTTCTGGCGGTAAGTAGCTTTTAGTGTATTTTTTATGATTTGTTTCGTTTTTTGGAACGCTTTTCGTAGTCGTATATGTCAGAAATATTGGAAATGCCTGCAAGCGTGTGATCCGCTATATGTATACGTAAAACTACGTTATGACAATGTTCGCGCAATAGCGTATGGGAATGGCTCACATTTGTTACGACAGCGAATGTGGGGCAAAGTGGATGGGACATAGTGGCCAGGCGGGGCGAAGTGGGCATATTTGTGTTCACTTAACCCCACGCTTTTACATTACATGTAGTAGTGAGTACTTAACAAATACGCAAAACGGACATCAGAAGTGGATACGGGTGGTGGGGACGGGAAATACCCTCCCCCCGATACATCAGTTTTATAATCGCAGTCCACCACGTTTGACGAAATTTGCAGTATTTAGTAAATCTAGTTTCTTTTATAGCTAATGGATTGTTCATTATTAGTTATTATTTAGTACATTTGTTGTCTAATCAGATACAATAATAATTACTGCATTACATTAAAGTGGACATTTAGTAAATTTAAAGATTTATGGTCGAAATTAAATTGCGGATGTTATTGCTTAGGTAATTACATCACGCCCCGCACCCTGCCCTCCCATTGATTTATTCTGCTCAGCGCATGACTGTTCTATTCTGCATACAATTAACACCCTACGTATGTCTGTTACTGCAGTTTAAAATGGTAAGAACTTATAAACGAACAAGTATGCAACAAGCGTGGAGCGATGTATCTATGGCAAAAGCCACCGGTGCGGTTAGGACAGGTAGCAACGTGAAAACAGCAGCGGCCACCTTCAAAGTACCAAGAACAACCTTCAAACGAAGGGTGGAAAGGGCGACTTCGAGAACGGTAAAAGATGCATCAAGATAAGGCCTTGGACGCCACAAATCAAGGTCACGCGTGCTCTTTACGTCACCATAGAAGCTTTGCGGTCATTCTGCCATGACCAGATGAACGACTTGCACCACCTGCTAAAGCTCACCTGTGGGGGGACCCGGCGCAGTGTTCTCTGTTCCATTGGAAACATCACTTACGACAGAAACACTAACGCCTATTCGATGAACTGCCCCGACAACGTCTGCTCGCAATGGCTGGTCGGCATTGCCGCAGAGAGAGAGAGAGAGCCACTCGCAGAACCCGACTAACGCTTGACAACAGTGACACTAGTCAGTGGCCTGTCGAACCTTGGCAAGTAGCCAAAGCTACAGCATGAACACAGGCCAGAACCGGTCTAGTGTCAGTGCCAGTGACAACGATGACATTAGTCTGTGGCCTGTCGAACCATGGCAAGTAGCCAAAGCTTTCATGAACACAGGCCAGAACCGGTCTAGTGCCAGTGCCAGTGACAACGATGACATTAGTCTGTGGCCTGTCGAACCATGGCAAGTAGCCAAAGCTTTCATGAACAGAGGCCAGAACCGGTCTAGTGTCAGTCCCAGTGACAACGATGACATTAGTCAGTGGCCTGTCGAACCATGGCAAGTAGCCAAAGCTTTCATGAACACAGGCCAGAACCGGTCTAGTGCCAGTCCCAGTGACAACGATGACATTAGTCAGTGGCCTGTCGAACCAAGGCAAGTAGCCAAAGCTTTCATGAACAGAGGCCAGAACCGGTCTATTGCCAGTCCCAGTGACAACGATGACATTAGTATGTGGCCTGTCGAACAATGGCAAGTAGCCAAAGCTTTCATGAACAGATGCTAGAACCGGTCTAGTGTCAGTCCCAGTGACAACGATGACATTAGTATGTGGCCTGTCGAACAATGGCAAGTAGCCAAAGCTTTCATGAACAGATGCTAGAACCGGTCTAGTGCCAGTCCCAGTGACAACGATGACATTAGTATGTGGCCTGTCGAACAATGGCAAGTAGCCAAAGCTTTCATGAACAGATGCCAGAACCGGCCTAGTGTCAGTCCCAGTGACAAAGATGACATTAGTATGTGGCCTGTCGAACCATGGCAAGTAGCCAAAGCTTTCATGAACAGAGGCCAGAACCGGTCTAGTGTCAGTCCCAGTGACAACGATGACATTAGTCTGTGGCCTGTCGAACAATGGCAAGTAGCCAAAGCTTTCATGAACAGATGCCAGAACCGGCCTAGTGTCAGTCCCAGTGACAACGATGACATTAGTATGTGGCCTGTCGAACAATGGCAAGTAGCCAAAGCTTTCATGAACAGATGCTAGAACCGGTCTAGTATCAGTCCCAGTGACAACGATGACATTAGTCTGTGGCCTGTCGAACAATGGCAAGTAGCCAAAGCTTTCATGAACAGATGCTAGAACCGGTCTAGTGTCAGTCCCAGTGACAAAGATGACATTAGTCTGTGGCCTGTCGAACAATGGCAAGTAGCCAAAGCTTTCATGAACAGATGCTAGAACCGGTCTAGTGTCAGTCCCAGTGACAACGATGACATTAGTAAGTGGCCTGTCGAACCATGGCAAGTAGCCAAAGCGTTCATGAACAGAGGCCAGAACCGGTCTAGTGCCAGTCCCAGTGACAAAGATGACATTAGTCTGTGGCCTGTCGAACAATGGCAAGTAGCCAAAGCTTTCATGAACAGATGCTAGAACCGGTCTAGTGTCAGTCCCAGTGACAACGATGACATTAGTCTGTGGCCTGTCGAACAATGGCAAGTAGCCAAAGCTTTCATGAACAGATGCTAGAACCGGTCTAGTGTCAGTCCCAGTTACAACGATGACATTAGTCTGTGGCCTGTCGAACAATGGCAAGTAGCCAAAGCTTTAATGA
>JAHLWY010001273.1:0-17500 GCA_020002185.1 Paraescarpia echinospica | reverse complement strand
CTGGTTGTTCGATAGATCGAGGGGTTGGTATAAACGCGTTAAGATGACGAAGCTCTGGTTATTCGATAGATCGAGGGGTTGGTATAAACGCGCTCTCGTTGTTTTATGTCAACGCGTCACGATACACGCGTTTACGGCCCAAAAGAACTATTATTTATGCAACGACGCCAACAATGTTTGACCCCATGGAGTGAAGAGACCACAACCCGACGTCATAAAAATGCGTTGCTACATGCTGTGGGATGGTGGATTGCCGCCGACACCACCCCTTGAAGTGGGAAATAAAGTAAAAAATCTTCAGCACCCTCCCTTGAGGCCCACACAATGTTGGGGCTAAACGTATATCTAGCACCCCCTTTCCCTTAAAATATTGGGGTCTTAGCGCCTTCCCCCTAAGCTACCCATTTCCGACGCCAGTGATATGTAGTCACGTACAATTAGTGTACAGACTGCTCACACCTACACTGAACGAGAATTGTGTAGCTACTAAGCTTTTTGCGGCGTGTTCGGTGGCGCCATCTGCCAGACAACGAAATTCGTTTCTGGACTCGCAGTTTCTAATATCGGCCACCTATAAGAGCTTGTGTTTGCCCGAAGTAGGGCCGCTGGATTTGTTGACATACAACACAACTATAAGCCTTTGGGCACTATTCTCTAGCGTCGTATTCAGTAGTAAGCCGATTGCAAAATGCTCGGAATACATTAATGTGACGATTTACAAGCGTGGACATTATCAGTTATTGGTATTATAAACAGATCACTTGATAAGTTGTTTTGAGAGAAACAACACTAAATCAAATGGCACAAAAAGACGCCATCTGCGATGCAAAAGCACACCGTAACAACGGGTTTCACAAACATGTTTTGTCACCAAAAATATTAAATATGTAGTGTTTACTTCCCAGTCATCGATTCATCTTACTAGCTATGTAACGCGAAATCCAAAAATAGTGTGCCGCTTTCGAATGAAACCATATTATCTAACATAGGGCCGACGCGATCCCGAATAGGAACGTGTTGTTTTATCGGTTTGTGAGTGTCGCCTAACTCGTACGGTGCCTATTGCATTCGTGCATTTCATTTCTACTACCTTAGGTGCGAGAATCCAGAAATCGTATCATGCATACGTCAACCATGAAAATAACAGCAACGGATCTGTCCGAGTTCATCACAATGACGGTTGACTTGCTTCAAGATAGCCGCCATCTTGTGAACGACCCTGCTGCTAAACAGGGTGTATTGCAGGTCCATCAGGTAACATTTGTTTGGTATATTGACTTTACATATGTATTTGGTTTCGTGAGTTGCATAGCATAAAAGCATGTGTATTTTGCACTTTGCACATTCTGTGGCTCAGAGTAATACATGGGATATATCTTGGTGAAACACTAGTATGTTTACGTGTGCTGATACATACGACATATATCGTTGTCTACTGCTAAAACAATACCAACTGCACTGATTATTAGCCGCATTAAGTATTGCAACTCAATGCTAAAGAAGGTTACTGAAATAAACGTAGCTAAAATCCAGCATACACGTGCAAAATTGTGGTGCACGTGTCGTACTCAAGGCGCCTCGTTTGTTACTGTAATGTTCATTGTAATTATTATCACAGCATAACCATACCGTGAGGTGCTGTCGTCTGGCGGACAAAATCACGTAGTAACGCGTTGGATCTGGTCAGTGTAATCAGTGTATTTTGCGGTAGTGAATAAAGATGGTGTCCGTTCAAGCCATGTGCTCGACTCTGGCAGTTCGTTCTAAACACGACTAAACATGACAATCACCACCACTGCCCATATTTAAACAGACCCTCTGGTTTCGTATACATTACTAATGAAACTTATAGTTTCCACATTTGCTTTTCGAGCTCTCTCTCTCTGAGCAGCAGCCACCATATTTGACTAATCTCCTGGTCTTTCCTATATGGGCAGGCAACTGAAATAATCGACCTCACGTCAACAGGAACGAACTTCACAACACATTAACGTCATCTGAAAATACAGCCATATTCCCCTAAAGAATTGAAGACATATTTACTCAAAATTGCATTTCCGCCCAAATCGTCGGCGTTACCTGACTTTTAATAATGACTGCTCGTTCCACTTTATCGTTTTCTTAACGAATCTAACATGTTGCACTTTTGAGCGCGGGTTACCGAGTATTTACGGCTTCAGAATGTCATTATTATTATTATTAAATACACCATTTCGTAATTAATGCCATTCTCGCAAGGCTAATTACGTGCATTTTGTAGTTTGATCTCTCAGTGTCTATTGTTCGTGGATACCACGGAGGTTTTGTTTAGATCCAGACTACTCCAATCGACGGGAGAGATGCAGGTTTCATTCGAGATGAACGCACGGCGTGGCAGCAGGCTCTTTTCGCTGTGGACATCCAGCACAGACAGGTAGTTCTCAAAGTCACCATGACAATCAAATTACAAAATACATACAATGAGAAATAACGGCAGGTTAGCAGCACATTATGAAATCACCTTTTGTTATTGTCAGGTCTAAACATAATGTCATGTAAAATTGTCTTGTAGGAACGTGTGTTTAAGCTATAATAAACACTGGATGTTGCCAAATATAGTCAGTTCACTGGGTTTATTATTTAAATTTATATTGAAATTATTTCCAATGGTGAGCATTTCTGGCATTAAAATTTATGTCAAGGAAACTGACTACTGAGCTTAGCTAGTGTGTGTGGTGTAGTCAGTCCTGCATAACATGGGTTCTAATGAAATTACAGGCTGTTCTGAATATCACGAAGTCTGTGCAGAGTGTACTTGCTATCATGGACACCATAACAACAGTGTTAAATGTTCTGGCTATTCTGAACACATTGCTAGCTTTGTTTATTGTCGGACATGCAGGCTATCACGAATAACTGGCGCGTTAATGTTGCATTGCAGGTTGTCCTTGATATATCGAACTCTAACGCTCGGCTAGAGGAACGGCTGCAGGGAAATATCGCTGAAATAAGAAGAAAAGTGGCAGGTGTGTTTATTATAGAAGTACGGATTCAAATCCTCAATTACTACGCTTTGTGGTGTCCCTTTTGCACATTCAACTTGCCACCTCTCTTAAAGAGAAATGATATGGTAGCAAGACTACAACCGACTCTACCATGTTTATCACACTGGTTTTTCCCGCGTTCTTCCACAACACAGTCAAAATAGGGTGTTCATTGTCTGGGTGTTTTGTATGTAATGTGTCCATTTCGTTTAGTGTACTATATTTAGTACAGTAAATGAATGAAGTCGAATAGAGAATGGAGCTTTGGAACAGAAAGATACCCTTTGTCACATGAAGTCTGTTATGGATACTATAAAACGTGCGGAGCTCGATTTGATGAGCCGAAAAGACATAATCCTTCAATAAAAATTGTAGAAGTCTAATTAATAGTTTAATAATTTTAGTTAAACTACAGTAATGGGAATATACGTTCTGGATAAATGTTCAGACGTTGCACAATCTGAGAATATTATTGTTAGTAATAACACAATAACACAATTTTCTTAGTACACAACTAGAAATTTTCGACGCACAATCGACGTTTCAACCGCCTTCGGCTGCTTTCATCGGAAACTGTTCTTCCCCTGCTCGCCAGATGGTGTGGCGAGCAGGCTGTCCCACACGTGAATCAGTCTGTATCCTCCCTCGTCTCTGTTCATAGTTGGTATTGCCTTTCTAATCCAGATGGCCTCCTCAATCCATCGCGTACACCTGTCTGTTTCTCTATCTACCATTATAACAACCCTCCCAGTCTATGACACAGTTGTTTCTGTCCTCATGGTCAGATATCGATGGCTTGTGTTCATATAGTTATAGTTTCAACTTCATTCTTATGTTCTTTTAGCCACGTGCCACATGTTCTCCCCGTTTCCCCAATGAACGAGGTGTTGCAGGTCTTGCAAGGGATTTGGTATACATAGTCTCTCTTCTTGCTGTCTTTCATTTTGTCTTTTGGGTGTACTAATATTTGTCTGAGGTTGAGGCATCGTCAGACAGCTGACCCTATCTCATGTAGTTTTAGTACGCGTTGCACCGGTTCTGTCACTCCTTGGATGTGTCGAAAGGTGACCATACCTCTGGACTTTTCTTTGTTCTTCTTATCCTTATTCTTACCCCTCATCTTCCTTATGGTTCGTCTTGGGTACCCGCACCGCTTTGGTGATGTGCTTCATCTCTTTTTTTCTGTCCTCTGTCTCAGTTACGATGTTGTTGCATCTATCCAGTAATGTTTTGATGACACCCATTTTCTGATGGGACGGCAGTGACCCTCTCACTCTCTTCTTCGTACGTGAATTGGTGTTGCCTGTTGCGTCATATTTGTTACACCACACCATCTGGCGAACATAGGAAGAACAGTTCCTCACGAAGGCGGTTGAAACGTCGATTATGAGTCAGAAATTCCTAGTTGTGTATTAAGAAAATTGTGTTATTTCATGACTTCAAACTTGATGAACATTTTCACGACTATTGTTAGTAGTTTTACTTGCAGACTAATACAGCAATTGCTATCAATTCGTCCAATTCGCCAATACCATTGGTTGATAAGACAAACGTATTTGATACAAGTTGAGAAAAAATCAGCCTTTTCTAAACAGCTTCATATACGCCTCTTGTGTATAGATTTTACGCAGTCTAAAGTAGCATTGCACTATTGTTTTCTAATTGAACAGATGACACAGAAAAAGACAAGAGCAAGCGGGCTATGTCCGTTTTCCGGCAGTTGAACCAGCTAAAGCAGCCAAACCTGTGGGTAGCACTGGCGCCCAACTAGATGTCAGCTGACGGGATGTTGGATATGGATAGAGTTGTCGGGTTGGACGACCTGTCGAGCCTCCAGTTTGTCTTCGAGGGCGGTGCGGCACGGGATGTTACGCATTTAAGGTACGCCAATGTATGGAATGACGACTTCAAATGCTACGATAACGTTTAATCGACGGCGTTTTGAACATCACGTGAACAGCAATCATGATGATGACAATGATGATGATGATGACGAAGATAAGATGCACCTCTGCTTCATCGGCCATAAAATAACATCGTATTATCCCCGATTAAACGATAACAGTTTTGTCACTATGACAACGTGTGTATTTATAGAGGACGATTGGACCTCTTTCGGAATGAAAGAACAAAGGGAAATGCCGGGGTTTTTCCCATAAAAAGTAGCAAACGGAATGAAACATCAAAGGGTTTTGCCAGTGTTTTCCATACAAAAGGGTAATTAGTCACACAAAAATATATAAACAATCTGGTGGCTTGTGCGAATCTGTTATAAATCAGCGACCGTCGAATGTTTATAAACAAAACTCGGGACCGCCGAATGTTTACGGTCCAAGGTACATGCGGTTTGCCAGGATTTTTCCCATAAAAAATTTCTTCTGGAATCGAAGATCAAAGGGATTTTGCCAGGATTTGTTCATCATAAAAAATGGATAATTAGTGGGATTTTCCCATAAAAAATGGGTAATTAGTCACTAAATATATAAACAAACATATAAAAAAGAGACTAAGGAGGCGGGGTAATTAATAATTAATTACATAAACAAATAAATACAACTGAACCTCCCACTAGGGGCGGTGGGCACCGGGAGTGCTTATCTCAATGCCGGCGACCAATGTTTATCACCACGCCACGCCGCCCGACAGGTGTTTATCAACAAAGACCAACCAGCGGTTGTATGAGTCATAATCCTATTGTGTTCTGTGCAAGCCGTGTGTAGGACGAATATTAATATTCGCATGGGGAAAATAAAGTGTCCTGTTTGTAAATCGGGGTTGTTTTTGATAAAAGAACATCTTTGCTAGCATTAGAGCGTGTGTAACTGGAGCGTGTGTAAGACTGTTGACACAGACCGCTATTGCCTCAGACGGGTGCTTACCTTAGGCTGGTGAGTTCTTCGGCGTGTGCATGTATTGGAGTATCAACGCGTGTTTTATGGAACGGAACGTGTAAGGTAAGGCAGCTTTATAGCAAGGCTACACGGTTTATTAGCTCGGCAGCCCACGTCTCTTTATGAGGCAGTGCACACACATACTGAGGTGGTAGTGTAGTGTTTAGAGCATTGGACTTTCATAGAGATGTGGTAATGCAGTGGATACAGCAGTGGACTCTCAGACAGAGGCGGTAGTGTAGTGGTTAGAGCAGTGGACTCTCAGACAGAGGCGGTAGTGTAGTGCTTAGAACAGTGGACTCTCAGACGGAGGTGGTAGTGTAGTGGTTA
The DNA here is from genome assembly GCA_020002185.1 of Paraescarpia echinospica. Lineage (NCBI taxonomy): Eukaryota > Metazoa > Annelida > Polychaeta > Sabellida > Siboglinidae > Paraescarpia > Paraescarpia echinospica. Next base: position 11,256 of record JAHLWY010001273.1, on the reverse strand, counting down.
GAGCAGTGGACTCTCATACCAGAAGTGGTAGTGTAGTGGTTAGAGCATCATACAGAGGTGGCAGTGCAGTGGTAAAATCAATGAAATCTTATTCAAGAGATAGTAGTGTAGTGGTTAGAGCAGTGGACTCTCATTTAAGGGGTGGTAGTGTAGTGATTAGGGCAGTGGACTCTCAGTCAAGAGGTGTTAGTGTAGTGGTTAGAGTGGTGGTAGTGTAGTGGTTAGAGCATCATATGGAGGTGCTAGATTAGTGGGTAGAGCAGTGGACTCTCAGTCAAGATATGGTAGTGTAGTGGTTAGAGAGGTGGTAGTGTAGTGGTTAGTGCATCACACAGAGGTGGTAGTGTAGGGGTTAAAGCAATCGCCTCTCATACAGAGGTGGTGTGTATGGTTAGGGCAGTGGACTCTCATACCAGAGGTGCTAGTGTGGAGCAGGCGGCCCAACACGAACCAGTCTATATACACTCTATGTATTTGGACATCTAAAAACATAGTCACTGTATACATTGTATGTATTTGGACACCTAAAAACATAGTCACTATAAACACTGTATGTATTTGGACACCTAAAAACATAGTCACTGTAAACACTGTATGTATATGGACACATAAAAACATAGTCACTATAAACACTGTATGTATTTGGACAACTAAAACATAGTCACTGTAAACACTGTATGTATTTGGACAACTAAAACATAGTCACTGTAAACACTGTGTGTATTTGGACAACTAAAACATAGTCACTGTAAACACTGTATGTATTTGGACACCTAAAACATAGTCACTGTAAACACTGTATGCATATGGACACATAAAAACATAGTCACTATAAACACTGTATGTATTTGGACACCTAAAAACATAGTCACTGTAAACACTGTATGTATTTGGACACCTAAAAACATATGCACTATGTATTTGAACAGTAAAACATAGTCACTATATACACTGCATGTATTTGGACACCTAAAACATAGTCACTATATACACTGAATGTATTTAGACACCTAAAAACATAGTCACTATAAACACTGTATGTATTTAGACACCTAAAAACATAGTCACTGTAAACACTGTATGTATTTGGACACCTAAAAACATAGTCACTGTAAACACTGTATGTATTTGGACACTTAAAAACATATGCACTATGTATTTGAACAGTAAAACATAGTCACTATATACACTGTATGTATTTGGACACCTAAAACATAGTCACTATATACACTGAATGTATTTGGACACCTAAAAACATAGTCACTATAAACACTGTATGTATTTGGACACCTAAAAACATAGTCACTGTAAACACTGTATGTATATGGACACATAAAAACATAGTCACTATAAACACTGTATGTATTTGGACAACTAAAACATAGTCACTGTAAACACTGTATGTATTTGGACAACTAAAACATAGTCACTGTAAACACTGTATGTATTTGGACAACTAAAACATAGTCACTGTAAACACTGTATGTATTTGGACACCTAAAACATAGTCACTGTAAACACTGTATGTATATGGACACATAGAAACATAGTCACTATAAACACTGTATGTATTTGGACACCTAAAAACATAGTCACTGTAAACACTGTATGTATTTGGACACCTAAAAACATATGCACTATGTATTTGAACAGTAAAACATAGTCACTATATACACTGTATGTATTTGGACACCTAAAACATAGTCACTATATACACTGAATGTATTTGGACACCTAAAAACATAGTCACTATAAACACTGTATGTATTTGGACACCTAAAAACATAGTCACTGTAAACACTGTATGTATTTGGACACCTAAAAACATAGTCACTGTAAACAATGTATGTATTTGGACACCTAAAACATAGTCACTATATATACTCCGTGTATTTGGACATGTAAACCATAGTCGCTATATACACTGTATGTATTTGGACACCTAAAACATAGTCACTGTAAACAATGTATGTATTTGGTCACCTAAAACATAGCCACTATCTATTTGGACACGTAAAACATAGTCACTATATATACTATGTGTATTTGGACACCTAAAACATAATCACTATATACACTGTATGTATTTGGACACCTAAAAACATAGTCACTGTAAACACTGTATGTATTTGGACACCTAAAAACATAGTCACTGTAAACACTGTATGTATTTGGACACTTAAAAACATATGCACTATGTATTTGAACAGTAAAACATAGTCACTATATACACTGTATGTATTTGGACACCTAAAACATAGTCACTATATACACTGAATGTATTTGGACACATAAAAACATAGTCACTGTAAACACTGTATGTATTTGGACACCTAAAACATAGTCACTGTAAACACTGTATGTATATGGACACATAAAAACATAGTCACTATAAACACTGTATGTATTTGGACACCTAAAAACATAGTCACTGTAAACACTGTATGTATTTGGACACCTAAAAACATATGCACTATGTATTTGAACAGTAAAACATAGTCACTATATACACTGTATGTATTTGGACACCTAAAACATAGTCACTATATACACTGAATGTATTTGGACACCTAAAAAACATAGTCACTATAAACACTGTATGTATTTGGACACCTAAAAACATAGTCAATGTAAACACTGTATGTATTTGGACACCTAAAAACATAGTCACTGTAAACACTGTATGTATTTGGACACCTAAAAACATAGTCACTGTAAACAATGTATGTATTTGGTCACCTAAAACATAGTCACTATATATACTCCGTGTATTTGGACATCTAAACCATAGTCGCTATATACACTGTATGTATTTGGACACCTAAAACATAGTCACTGTAAACAATGTATGTATTTGGTCACCTAAAACATAGCCACTATCTATTTGGACACGTAAAACATAGTCACTATATATACTATGTGTATTTGGACACCTAAAACATAATCACTATATACACTGTATGTATTTGGACACCTAAAAACATAGTCACTGTAAACACTGTATGTATTTGGACACCTAAAAACATAGTCACTGTAAACACTGTATGTATTTGGACACTTAAAAACATATGCACTATGTATTTGAACAGTAAAACATAGTCACTATATACACTGTATGTATTTGGACACCTAAAACATAGTCACTATATACACTGAATGTATTTGGACACATAAAAACATAGTCACTGTAAACACTGTATGTATTTGGACACCTAAAACATAGTCACTGTAAACACTGTATGTATATGGACACATAAAAACATAGTCACTATAAACACTGTATGTATTTGGACACCTAAAAACATAGTCACTGTAAACACTGTATGTATTTGGACACCTAAAAACATATGCACTATGTATTTGAACAGTAAAACATAGTCACTATATACACTGTATGTATTTGGACACCTAAAACATAGTCACTATATACACTGAATGTATTTGGACACCTAAAAAACATAGTCACTATAAACACTGTATGTATTTGGACACCTAAAAACATAGTCAATGTAAACACTGTATGTATTTGGACACCTAAAAACATAGTCACTGTAAACACTGTATGTATTTGGACACCTAAAAACATAGTCACTGTAAACAATGTATGTATTTGGTCACCTAAAACATAGTCACTATATATACTCCGTGTATTTGGACATCTAAACCATAGTCGCTATATACACTGTATGTATTTGGACACCTAAAACATAGTCACTGTAAACAATGTATGTATTTGGTCACCTAAAACATAGCCACTATCTATTTGGACACGTAAAACATAGTCACTATATATACTATGTGTATTTGGACACCTAAAACATAATCACTATATACACTGTATGTATTTGGACACCAAAACCGTAGTCAACACATGCACTGTTTTTATTGGGAGACTTAAACCGTAGTTACTATATCCACTGTTTTTATTTTGAAACTTAAACCGTAGTCACTCTATACTCTGTATGTATTTGGACACCTAAAACACATTCACTATATATACTGTATGTATTTGGACACCTAAAACATAGTCACTATGTAAACTGTATGTATTTGGACACCTAAACCATAGTCACTAAATACACTGTATGTATTTGGACACCTAAACCATAGTCACTATATACACTGTATGTATTTGGACATCTAAAAACATAGTCACTATATAAACTGTATGTACTTGGACATCTAAAAACATAGTCACATCATTATCGATATATAACTATATATATATATATATACACATTAAAGATAGTGTATCATTTATATGGTTTTGCTTTAATGTGTTAAATCGTTAAGTAAGGTATACATATCGGCAACACAAAGGGGTGGGGAGGGAAGCTGCACCCATGAATGTCTCTGGGGGCAGACATATGGCTTTGCCCCTCATTAAATGTGAACGTGAATGTTTGTTTTTGTGGCGAGTGTCAATGGTGGGTGGAAATCTAAATTTTATCAGACGATTAATATGTATTTTGTCGACTGTTAAATGTGTGTGCAATTGCAGGGCAGGCATGGTTTTCTGCCCCCCCCCCCCCCAGTAATAGGCGGCACAACGGCGGAAATGTTTTCCAAAGCACCACTCGCGTGATCGTCGTCTGCCGACCGCCAACGTGAAACTTCCGCTCCTACCTAGATGACGTTGGGAAGGTTTTACTCATCGCCGCGACCCACCCTATCTAGTCTGTCGTGTGTGGTGATTTCAACACACGGTATGGTGATTCCATATGCGCCGATGCAACGAACGTGGCTGATTTGCTGGAGACTCATGGCTTTGTACAACATGAGCAATGCGCATCACATGAAGGCGGCAACATACTGGACCTGGTTATCACGTCGGGAACATCTCACGTCATAGCCGCAACAGTTGAGCCGAAGACTCTTGTCACTGATCATAGTGTGATTGAATGCGGATTACGCCAACCTAAACCAGAGCGTATGACGCGACGCGTTCAATACCGCAAGTACTCAGCCATTGACAGCAGCCGTTTTACTGCTAAACTCGCGGAATCAGATCATAACGTTCCTGAACAAAATCCTGAAGTTATCCTAATTCGATACGATGCATGCATACGTAGCATCGTTAACGTCCATGCCCCAGTAATCTCGCGGACTATCACGGCTAGGCCGAAGACACCGTGGCATACAGGTGAGCTAACTGACGAGAAGCGGGCATTACGTCGTGCTGAGCGTAACTGGCGACAAACTGCACTGACTGTACATCGTCAAATATACACCGGTTTGCGCAACGCGTTCCGAAAATCACTTAGGACTGCACGATCGCATTACTACCGTACTGAGATGACAAGTGCCGGTGGCAACATCCGACGTGTCTACCAGATCGCAAACACACTATTCGGTCGAGCTGGAGATCGGCCGCTACCCGAAGACGCTACACAAGCTACTATTGCAGCGAAATTCCAGAAGAGTTTCTCCGAGAAGATCGATGCGTTGCGCCGCAATACGACTCAAGAGACAATTGAAGACGTAGAGGCGAATGTGGCTGCACATTTAGTGTGTTTCGAAGCTGCTTCACCGGCAGACGTGAAGAACATAATTTTAGCATCTGCTCCCAAATCATGCGAGCTGGATCCGCTGACAGCGTCACTCCTTCAACATGACTTTGAAGCGCTGTGTCCGGTTATTACACGCATAATTAATGCGTCGTTCTCCACTGCTATAGTCCCCCAGTCGATGAAGCACGCCATTGTGACGCCTGTACTGAAAAACCGAGGTGCTGATGTCAATGTGCTCACTAACTTCCGTCCGCCCAATATCGAACATTTCGTTTGTGGCGAAGACAATGGAGCGCTACGTCTCAAGACAATTGCAACGCTTCCTGAACGAGAATGGCACACCAGGCGTCTACCAGAGTACCTACCGACCACGACCACGATGCGGAGAAAGTACTCTTACGCATGCACAGTGATGTGGCGCAAGCGATTGCTGCTAGCCGTGGAATACTTCTTGTGCTTCTCGATTTAACAGCACCCTTTGACACAATAAACAAATCTATGCATCCTAAACTGAGTCCGCCATTCCGGCTGGAGGAGATGGACCGAATCCATCGAGTCGGATCCAGCGACAAGCCACCGAGACCAGTGCTTATAAAATTCGTAATTTGTAAAAAGAGTATACAAGGCCAGGGTAGGGTTGAATCCCAAACCCCGTAGACCCCGATGGGACCAAACACCTGGCGAATCAAGCACAGACCAGAAGGGCTCAGTTGGCAAGTCAGCTGAAGGCACCAGGACTCAGGTCCTCTTCCTGAACGAGGATCTGAAGCAGACCAGGGCCAGGCTACTGTACAACTGCCGGGTGGCAAAGAGGAAGAAACTTATCAATGACCGTTGGTCGTCAGACGGAACTATTCTCATTAAGAACAATGTAAGCAAAGTTGTCGTTGTCAAATCTCTCAAAGAACTGAATGACAATACCAAATAAGGTATCATGAAATTAACACAGCTCCAGTGCTTTTGTACTTGTATACATCAGCCATGAGTGTATACAGTAAGTTTGTAATTGTATACATCAAGACATGACTGCATACAGTAAGTTTGTACATTTATACACCAAGCCATGAGTGTATACAGTAAGTTTGTTCTTGTATACACCAAGCCATGACTGTATACAGTTAGTTTGTACTTGCATACACCAAGCCATGACTGTATACAGTAAGTTTGTATTTGTATACACCAAGCCATGAGTGTATACAGTAAGTTTGTACTTGTATACACCAAGCCATGACTGTATACAGTAAGTTTGTACTTGTATACACCAATCCATGAGTGTATACAGTAAGTTTGTACTTGTATACACCAAGCCATGACTGTATACAGTAAGTTTGTACTTGTATACACGAAGCCATGACTGTATACATTAAGTTTGTACTTGTATACACCAAGCCATGAGTGTATACAGTAAGTTTGTACTTGTATACACCAAGCCATGACTGTATACAGTAAGTTTGTACTTGTATACACCAAGCCATGAGTGTATACAGTAAGTTTGTACTTGTATACACCAAGCCATGACTGTATACAGTAAGTTTGTACTTGTATACACCAAGCCATGAGTGTATACAGTAAGTTTGTACTTGTATACACCAAGCCATGACTGTATACAGTAAGTTTGTATTTGTATACACCAAGCCATGAGTGTATACAGTAAGTTTGTACTTGTATACATCAAGCCATGGGTGTATACAGTAAGTTTGTACTTGTATACACCAAGCCATGACTGTATACAGTAAGTTTGTTCTTGTATACACCAAGCCATGAGTGTATACAGTAAGTTTGTACTTGTATACACCAAGCCATGACTGTATACAGTAAGTTTGTACTTGTATACACCAAGCCATGAGTGTATACAGTAAGTTTGTACTTGTATACACCAAGCCATGAGTGTACACAGTAAGTTTGTTCCTGTATACACCAAGCCATGACTGTATACAGTAAGTTTGTTCTTGTATACACCAAGCCATGACTGTATACAGTAAGTTTGTACTTGTATACACCAAACCATGAGTGTATACAGTAAGTTTGTACTTGTATACACCAAGCCATGAGTGTATACAGTAAGTTTGTTCTTGTATACACCAAGCCATGACTGTATACAGTAAGTTTGTACTTGTATACACCAAGCCATGACTGTATACAGTAAGTTTGTACTTGTATACACAAGCCATGACTGTATACAGTAAGTTTGTATTTGTATACACCAAGCCATGAGTGTATACAGTAAGTTTGTACTTGTATACACCAAGCCATGACTGTATACAGTAAGTTTGTACTTGTATACACCAAGCCACGAGTGTATACAGTAAGTTTGTACTTGTATACACCAAGCCATGACTGTATACAGTAAGTTTGTACTTGTATACACCAAGCCATGAGTGTATACAGTAAGTTTGTACTTGTATACACCAAGCCATGACTGTATACAGTAAGTTTGTATTTGTATACACCAAGCCATGAGTGTATACAGTAAGTTTGTACTTGTATACACCAAGCCATGAGTGTATACAGTAAGTTTGTACTTGTATACACCAAGCCATGACTGTATACAGTAAGTGTGTTCTTGTATACACCAAGCCATGAGTGTATACAGTAAGTTTGTACTTGTATACACCAAGCCATGACTGTATACAGTAAGTTTGTACTTGTATACACCAAGCCATGACTGTATACAGTAAGTTTGTACTTGTATACACCAAGCCATGACTGTATACAGTTAGTTTGTACTTGCATACACCAAGCCATGACTGTATACAGTAAGTTTGTATTTGTATACACCAAGCCATGAGTGTATACAGTAAGTTTGTACTTGTATACACCAAGCCATGACTGTATACAGTAAGTTTGTACTTGTATACACCAAGCCATGAGTGTATACAGTAAGTTTGTACTTGTATACACCAAGCCATGACTGTATACAGTAAGTTTGTACTTGTATACAGTAAGTTTGTACTTGTATACAAGCCATGACTGTATACAGTAAGTTTGAAGCCATGAGTGTATACAGTAAGTTTGTACTTGTATACACCAAGCCATGACTGTATACAGTAAGTTACACTTGTATACACCAAGACTGTATACACTTGTACATCAAGTTTGTATACTTGTATACACCAAGCCATGACTGTATACAGTAAGTTTGTACTTGTATACACCAAGCCATGAGTGTATACAGTAAGTTTGTACTTGTATACACCAAGCCATGACTGTATACAGTAAGTTTGTACTTGTATACACCAAGCCATGAGTGTATACAGTAAGTTTGTACTTGTATACACCAAGTTGTGTACTTGTATACACCAAGCCATGACTGTATACAGTAAGTTTGTACTTGTATACACCAAGCCATGAGTGTATACAGTAAGTTTGTACTTGTATACACCAAGCCATGAGTGTATACAGTAAGTTTGTACTTGTATACACCAAGCCATGACTGTATACAGTAAGTTTGTTCTTGTATACACCAAGCCATGAGTGTATACAGTAAGTTTGTACTTGTATACACCAAGCCATGACTGTATACAGTAAGTTTGTACTTGTATACACCAAGCCATGAGTGTATACAGTAAGTTTGTACTTGTATACACCAAGCCATGACTGTATACAGTAAGTTTGTACTTGTATACACCAAGCCATGAGTGTATACAGTAAGTTTGTACTTGTATACACCAAGCCATGACTGTATACAGTAAGTTTGTACTTGTTACACCAAGCCATGACTGTATACAGTAAGTTTGTACTTGTATACACCAAGCCATGACTGTATACAGTAAGTTTGTACTTGTATACACCAAGCCATGACTGTATACAGTAAGTTTGTTCTTGTATACACCAAGCCATGACTGTATACAGTAAGTTTGTACTTGTATACACCAAGCCATGACTGTATACAGTAAGTTTGTACTTGTATACACCAAGCCATGACTGTATACAGTAAGTTTGTATTTGTATACACCAAGCCATGAGTGTATACAGTAAGTTTGTACTTGTTACACCAAGCCATGACTGTATACAGTAAGTTTGTACTTGTATACACCAAGCCATGACTGTATACAGTAAGTTTGTACTTGTATACACCAAGCCATGACTGTATACAGTTAGTTTGTACTTGCATACACCAAGCCATGACTGTATACAGTAAGTTTGTATTTGTATACACCAAGCCATGAGTGTATACAGTAAGTTTGTACTTGTATACACCAAGCCATGACTGTATACAGTAAGTTTGTACTTGTATACACCAAGCCATGAGTGTATACAGTACGTTTGTACTTGTATACACCAAGCCATGACTGTATACAGTAAGTTTGTACTTGTATACACGAAGCCATGACTGTATACAGTAAGATTGTATTTGTATACACCAAGCCATGAGTGTATACAGTAAGTTTGTACTTGTATACACCAAGCCATGACTGTATACAGTAAGTTTGTACTTGTATACACCAAGCCACGAGTGTATACAGTAAGTTTGTACTTGTATACACCAAGCCATGACTGTATACAGTAAGTTTGTATTTGTATACACCAAGCCATGAGTGTATACAGTAAGTTTGTACTTGTATACACCAAGCCATGACTGTATACAGTAAGTTTGTATTTGTATACACCAAGCCATGAGTGTATACAGTAAGTTTGTACTTGTATACACCAAGCCATGAGTGTATACAGTAAGTTTGTACTTGTATACACCAAGCCATGACTGTATACAGTAAGTTTGTACTTGTATACACCAAGCCATGATTGTATACAGTAAGTTTCTACTTGTATACACAAGGCCATGAGTGTATACAGTAAGTTTGTACTTGTTTACACCAAGCCATGATTGTATACAGTAAGTTTGTACTTGTATACACCAAGCCATGAGTGTATACAGTAAGTTTGTACTTGTTTACACCAAGCCATGACTGTATACAATAAGTTTTTACCTGTATACACCAAGCCATGAGTGTATACAGTAAGTTTGTACTTGTATACACCAAGCCATGACTGTATACAGTAAGTTTGTACTTGTATACACCAAGCCATGAGTGTATACAGTAAGTTTGTTCTTGTATACATCAAGCCATGGGTGTATACAGTAAGTTTGTACTTGTATACACCAAGCCATGACTGTATACAGTAAGTGTGTTCTTGTATACACCAAGCCATGAGTGTATACAGTAAGTTTGTACTTGTATACACCAAGCCATGACTGTATACAGTAAGTTTGTACTTGTATACACCAAGCCATGAGTGTATACAGTAAGTTTGTACTTGTATACACCAAGCCATGAGTGTACACAGTAAGTTTGTTCTTGTATACACCAAGCCATGACTGTATACAGTAAGTTTGTTCTTGTATACACCAAGCCATGACTGTATACAGTAAGTTTGTACTTGTATACACCAAACCATGAGTGTATACAGTAAGTTTGTACTTGTATACACCAAGCCATGAGTGTATACAGTAAGTTTGTTCTTGTATACACCAAGCCATGACTGTATACAGTAAGTTTGTACTTGTATACACCAAGCCATGACTGTATACAGTAAGTTTGTACTTGTATACACAAGCCATGACTGTATACAGTAAGTTTGTATTTGTATACACCAAGCCATGAGTGTATACAGTAAGTTTGTACTTGTATACACCAAGCCATGACTGTATACAGTAAGTTTGTACTTGTATACACCAAGCCATGAGTGTATACAGTACGTTTGTACTTGTATACACCAAGCCATGACTGTATACAGTAAGTTTGTA
>JAHLWY010001272.1:0-17376 GCA_020002185.1 Paraescarpia echinospica | reverse complement strand
ACGCCGTGCTTGTTTACGACAACCGTGATGACGCATAATACTCCCTCTGGCTGGTCTACTCACGTCACGACATAAAGAAATTTGCGTTTACAATCCTCGATGATAATCGCATTTTACACGACGATGTGCCTGTGGCGGTCATACAGGTGTGCAGTAGCTTGGCCCGCTACTGAGCATTGATCTGTATTTAAGAGATCCAGGTCAGTGCTACTGAGTCAGTCGTAAGCATCGTCGAGTAACGTGAAAGTGAACAACAGTGGCGCCACCTTTTGAGAAAGAAACACAAAAGTGTATATAATTAGTTAATTTGTGTTTGTGATGAACGTCAGCTACGAATGTATAGTGTGGCAGTGTGGATGCATATCATCGGTTCATAATCTCACCATATGTAATCCATTATCATAGTCCAAATGAAATGTGTATGTCTAAGTCTTCAGAATGTTACTTTACGTTTAGCTTTGAATTAAACTAGCATTATACCACACACTAAAAAGTACTCGATCCACATATATTACACATTGGCAACATTCATTGTAAGTCTTTATCTTGTCTTTAAAATAGGGATTTCTGTGAGGCGGCTGAACGAAGTCGAATGAATTCATCATGGACGTATTCTGTTGTACACCACAACAAAGACAACATAAACGCAGTCATTTCATGGGTATTTTTAATGGGCAATCCCAGAAACACGCAGCAATGTTTAACTACAAGTTTCAGTGGTGCATATATAGATCTACCCGTCTAATCGTACACGCCAGTCGACTACAAAATCACGATAACAAATCAAGAACTCCAAATTACACGTTACTCTTAGAGGACTTTTTCACCCACTGATATGGGTGACTCATGCACGCGACACATCATGTTCTAACTAGCCCTATATTTAACTGGTCAATGTCACACCAAAATAACGACATATTTTACACGGTAAAATAAAAAAGAGTGGCGCCATCTACATACGGACATCCATAATTATTCGTTATAGATAACAGCAGCATACATTTTGTTATCATTAAATGTTGTTATCATTGAGTGTCTATATTACAAAACACTTCGTTCTCTGTTTGTTTGTGCTCTCACATCTCCGTCAGTTTTGCATGTATCGGACTGAAATTGTGCATATGATCTAGCGGTCCGTGGATTTACACATTTTCGAAATTCGTTCGGGGGTTCAATATTTCAAAAGGCTGAACATGGAGTTCCAGCCGCGGAATTTAATGTTATTCTATATCATCGTAAAGATAATTATGCCATCTACAAATATGTCGCTGGATGTACACAGAAAGTTTGAATAGTTTTTAAGTTATTGACTTTTGAAAATCCTCAGCGCTTAACATGCACCAGGTCTACTAGTCGTTGGTCACGTCCGCACGCTTACAAGTAGCGCCCTCTTTCGCATTTCATATATTTCCTACAGTCGGAGCTATGTGTCATTTTGTTATTTAGCGTCGAAATTATCGCCCGTCAAGTTAGTGTATTATAAAAAATGAGTGTCAAAAGTTATACTGGATAACAAGGAATACGACGAATCTATCTACACCCACATATCCGTCAGTTTTGCATGTATCGGGCTGAAATGTCAACCCAGCATCCGCTGTTGTTGGTAACGTAAGTGAGACGGGTGATCGATTAAGATTGACATTTCTGGCAAAAGATTGTCCTAAAACCAAACCATTGATTAGTTACCATTTATTAATGCGGGTAGGCTGGAAACATTTGGGATGGATTTAGTGTGTCTGGTACATATGACTGCCTTTTTCCAAGGGCAACGCCGGGTAACTCAGCTAGTCACTAAATTATATGTACTTATCAGATAACCTTTTGTGTAATACACTTTTTCTTAGGGGGGTACATTTAGATGTGTTCCTATGACATAGTACTTTCTGTCATATAACTCCTAAATTTTCGGATTTGACATCCGTGTAAAGTTGTACGTTCGTACTGCTTGAAACTGTACGCCTATACACTTGTAGTGTGAAGAAGAGGGGGTGGGATTCACAGATTTATGGGGATACTTTGTTGGGAGGGAAGATTTGTACATGAGAGATGGCCTCCATCTTAATGGAAAGGGGGCAGCAGTTTTCTCAGAGAACCTGCTGCGATCTGTTGACAGTGGGACAGGTTGCATATATTTAAACTAGATTCGCAGGGGGGACTCACAGAAAAGCCTGAAAATGGAGGCATAGATAAAGACAGCACAAATAAATCAGTAAATAACAGTCTGGAATACTCTTCTGAAGCTGGATATAAATGTGTTTGTTTAAATGCAAGGAGTATAGTAAACAAAAGAAATGAACTAAACATTATGGTAGAAGATATTGACCCTAGTATAATAGGTATAACCGAATCCTGGACCACCACCGGTATATCAGATGCTGAATTGGGACTGACAGGATATGTAATGTTTAGAAAAGATAGGACGAAAGGGAGGTGGAGTTATTTTATATATTAAAGAATCTATCCAGGCTGATGAAATAAAATTAGAAAGAGAAGCAGATTGCGAAGAAGCTGTTTAGTGTAACATAGTTACAGGAAACTCAACGTTAACAGTTGGGTTAGTTTATCGAAGTCCAAACACTCAGCAGGCTCTCTGTGCTCAGAGGAGGTTGGTCATGCGCACTAAATGTTGACAAGTTCAGCTCCGCCCACTCGGTAGGTTTTTGAGGCTCTTTTTCAATTGCTGCATGTTATACATTTATGTCGTTTTCTATTGATACCTGGTGACGAATTCACTTATTGATAACCAAGGGAGCGAACCAGTATAACCGTCAGGCTTTTTAGGATCTGAATAGTTAATATTCGTAAGTAGAATTTGAGTGAAGCGAGAGCACGGACATTTTAGAAAAAAATCAAATTGCAAAATACTCATCTATTGTTAGATACACCAACGCAATTTAAGCGCCCTCGCATTCTTTATAAACGGTAGAATCTAAGTTTTAAAAAGAACCAAAAAGAACCAGAACTTTTAGTTATCAATTTGGCAAATGCATTCTAGGCATTTCCTCTTTATCGCTCACGTTCACTAGCGCGGCGTTTCGTATTTAGAAAATATTTTTTAATTATGATTATTGTTGCAAGTAATAGACGCTGTTTTCACGTGGTTGACACTAGACTGTATATGTCGTACTATGCATAGTAAAATTACTGAGTGAATTTGTAATTTTCATTCACAACAGTGAACATGAACGTATGGCAAGGCCTACAGTACACTGTTTACACTGCATTGCAAAGGGTCAACAGTAGGCCTACACGGAAGGAATCGAAGTTGCGTAGCTGTCAGTTTCATCAAAACTAGTATGTAGCCCTAGGCTAGGGTAGTTCTACGGAATGGATACTTCTACACCAAAATGTGACAGTAATGTAAATTAATTCGCATGTAAGTTCTATTATTTTAATTCTTTTTTATTTATTACTTTTAATAAAGTTAATCATATTGAATATGGTATTGCATATATAACGTTGCACACATTTATGATATATGTGCATTAAGCACAGGGCATATGATTGACAAAAGGAATCTAATTAAATATTTATCACAGCTTTACATTAGAAATTGATTTCAAATAAACAACATGTTAAACTTATAATATACAGTTGTGGATGTAGAACGACTTCTGTCCCATGGAGTTGCATCCTTCATGGAAGAAAACAACTACAACACTGAGGCCGAATGTGTACGACATATAGCTGATTGACATGACGCACCCGACGGGCGTGGACTCTCAGAGGAACAAAGATGTCGATACAACCTCGGTATACTCGACTATTTGGTGACGGATTGGATGGCCATGGATCGACCATGACAACCGTGACTACAGCCTTATTGATATCATCAGGTAACTGCAACTACATCGGAACCTTGCTATTAAGGTCATCCTTGGGACTGGGCAAAAGGTAACCTGAATGACGATGTGACCATGTTAGCGAGACTAATTTCCTATACTTTACTGTTATAAAAATAATTTTGGACTATCCTATGTTGACCTTATTTGAGAGGTGGCTGTATTACCGAGGTGAACATAAAGCGAGGTTCGACTGTATTACGACAAAGCTGTTTAGTAAGAACTTTGATATGCACACATTTGCCATTTAATATTAAAGTATTCTTAGTAATTTTTGGAAACAAAATTATACGAAAATAAATCTTCCGAAAATTATAGTTCAAAATCTCTTCAGCAATTTGATCTGTGATGTATGCATTTTAAATAAAAATATTTTATGTTAAAGTTAAAATGTACACTATTTGGATAGTAATTGTTTATTTTAAGTAGAAAAAAGTACGTAACATTAGGATGTACTGGTATAATATAATAATGTTATATTCATATCAAGTTCATTTTTTATGAGAGAACTTTTTTGCCCATGTGACATTGCTCATTCCCTGTATGAGCTTTGAAATGTAATTGCATAATATAAACAAAATATACATAAATTCATGCTAATGATTAGAACACTTATTGTTTCTGAGTAAGCTCAGACAACCTTGCTTTAGATTGTATTTTGTAATATGACACTATGAATGTACATAAAATGGTAAATTATGTTAAACGCTAACACGTAAACTTGACTAGCATCAATTCGTTTATACATAACAAGTTGGGGGTGATTTCAAAACACTGATGTACAACATTACATATATATTTTACCATAAGAGATGACAAAAATTCCCACAGGTTTCTTGAGCATAATTCAATGTAAGCTACATACCAACGAGTAGAGGGAGATGAGTTTTGTTAAATGACATTGTTTCTTAAAGAAGTTTTGTAGTCATCCATAACCATACTTAATGTGTTTGTTATACTTTCATATTTTCAGTGAGTTTTGTAAGAAAATACACCCGGAGCTGCAGTTTTACTATAACACTGCAATTGAGCGGTACCGAGAGGAAGAGGTAGACTACAACGCTGAAGTAAATGTTCTTGTGAATGTAACACCCGGGAATCATCCTCTGCGACTACACCGACCGGTGCGCAACAGACGGGAAGTTGGCTCAATCTTCTTGGCAAATCGAGTGTACATGCCAAAGATAACATAACATAACATAACATAACATAACGTTTATATGACCCCATATAGGTACACAATTAATTGGTTTTTGAACATCACTTATGCTGTAATAAACAACAAATATAAACATTATGCAGACATACATAAACGTATATCATTGTATGTTCAACATACTATTCGGAAAATACATACAAACGCATGTTCAGCTATTATGGTATTGGTGTACCATAGATATTAATCATATAGCTTATTCAATCGGGGTCGGTGACTCCTATTAAGACACAATTGTCGCTATCATAGGAGCCACCCTATTTACGTGATAATTTATGTGCTCATTTTACAAGGTGTCTATCTCATGTATGTTTTTTTGGGAGTGCTTGTTTTATGTGAGAAAGTAAGTTTGTATGTGTGCTGGTTGCCTGAAGCTAGCATCAAATATATTGTATTTAATGGTTCTGTTGACATGTGTAGCAATTTGATAGAGTGCATGAATCATTATATTTGTGTAACAAATATGTTTTTATATAAAATGAGAAGCCTCGCAAACTGTGAGTATATAATTTGTCTTTGATTATATCCGGGGTGTCATTTATAGCATGTGGTAGGGTGTATTTGAGACATTTCATTGCAAATTCATGCTTAGTTCTAAAAGTATGTATATAATTTTTTTCACGAGTATTATAATTATGTATGTTTACACTTGGGATAATTTGCCAGTTAAGTAAATAAGGAGGTAAAATTTTATGGATGTATTTAAAGTAAAATTTTTATTTATGTAACTTTAATATGTCTTCTACTTTTAGTAGTTTAAGTTTTTTAAAAAGTGGTTCCGTGTGTGAGTTGTATTTGTTTAAGGTTATTATTCGCACAGTTTTTTTTTGAATTTTTGTAATTCTATTTATTTGGTATCCCCAAACCATGGTACAATAATTGATATGAGATAATATTAATGTGTTATATAATAACACTTTTATATCTAAAGGTAATACATATTTTAATCTGTTTATTATGCCAATTGTTTTGGAGCACTTATTTGAAATTTTCTCAGTGTGTTTTTTCCAATTTAGGTTAGTGTCTAAAGTCAATCCTAGAAAGTTAAATTCATCTACTCTTTCAATATTTATATTATCTATTTTAAGCGTAAGAGTCTGCGTGCATTTATTAGGCATATGAAAAATCATGTATTTTGATTTGCTTTTATTTAAAGATAATTTATTTATGTTTAGCCATTCATTAACTTTAAAAAGTTCTTCATTTATGAAGGATTCTGTACTTTTGTTGCGTGTGTTGTTGTTGTTGTTAAAACATTTTAAAGAGCTAGATAATGTGGTGTCATCAGCGTACATGACGAAATTAAATAAATGACTAGCTTGTGAGAAATCATTTATGTAAATGATAAATAATAGTGGTCCAAGGATTGAACCTTGTGGGACGCCGATTGTTATAGGTAAGATGTCTGAATTTATTTGTTCAAATTCAGTGTATTGTTTCCTGTTTTGTAAGTAACTTCTGAATAACTGCAAAGTTGAACCATTTAGGCCATAGTAAGTTAATTTGTTAAGTAAAATGTTATGGTCAATAGTATCAAACGCCTTAGAAAGGTCGAGAAATACATTAATTGGTTCATCATTGTTATCCATTTGAGTTATAATTCTATCTATTAGCTCAAGCGCAGCAAATTCCGTTGAATATTTTGCTCTAAAACCATACTGATTATAAAATAAAAGCTTCATATCATTGAAATATGAATATAATTGAATAAAAATTAATTTCTCTAACACTTTAGAAATTGTGGGAAGAAGGGAAATTGGTCTGTAATTTTCAAATAAAGATGGATCGTCTTTCTTAAATATAGGAATAACTTTTGCAATTTTTAGTTTGTCTGGGAATATCCCGGATTTTAAAACTTGGTTTATTAACATCTTTAATGATTTTATAATTGCAGGCTCAATTATCTTGAGCAATTTTGATGAAATGCCATCAAATCCAGAGCTGTTTTTTGTGGGAAGATTATTAATAGTTTTCCTAATAGTCTCTTCATCAACACTCTGAAACATAAATACAGAATTAACGTTTTTGTTTAAATAATAACTATAGTTTGTGTTACCTTTATATTTAATACCTTGTGCGATGGTCTGACCTATATTTGTAAAATAATTATTAAATTTGTTTGCAATATCCTTTTTATCAGTTATTTTTGTACCATTTTCTATAAAAAATAATGGTAATCTACGGTTTGTACGATTTTTTGAAAGAAATTCATTAATAACTTTCCAGGTATTTTTTATATCATATTTAAATCGATTAAATCTTTTTTCAAAATACACTTGTTTGGCTGCACGAATATTTTTCTTTAATATCGTATTATAAGTTTTTAGGTTAATATTAATAGCTTCATAGCTTGTCGAATTTGGTTGTGTCAATTTTAATTGTTTATAGAGTTTGTCTCGATATTGAATAGATTTTAGCAATCCTTGTGTAATCCACGTTGATCTTTTATGTTTATATTTATTAAATTTCACCAGCTTAATTTGCATATGCTTATTTTTTGCCCGTATAATTTCTTCGTAGATTATATCATAATTTAAATTTGTGTCTGCATTTATATTTTTATTTAGCTTATTGTATATCTCATTTTATTTTATTTCGTGTTTAACTTTATGCATTGCCTCTTCATTTAGTATATTTATTTTAACATATTTAGGTGGAGATTCAGTCTTTAATGAGACGTTGATGAATATAAAATACGGCTGATGATAAGAAATTTTTTTGATTAAAATCCCTGCAGTACTCTCCAATATAGATTTAGTAAGTTTACAAAAGAAATTATCTATTAAAGTACCATTTGTTCTAGTAAATCTAGTAGGAAGAGTAATTTGCGGGTAAAGGCTGTGTGATATTATGGTGTCAAAAAAGTTACTATATGCATCATTTTCATTTAATTTAAGCAAATTTATATTAAAATCTCCTCTGATAATGAGATTGTTATTACAGTTGTTTTCCACTGATGATATTATAGAAGTAAATTCATTTATAAAAGCATTTAAGTTATCATTAGAAGTTCGTCGAGGTCTATATATGTTTCGAATGGTTATGCTCTTAGATAGATTACCACCATTTATTTGGACTATCATCCCTTCCCACTGTTCGTACATGTTTACATTTAATATAACCTCTGGTCTATATTTGTTGTCAACATATATTATTAGCCCTCCTTTGTTACTGCACGTCTTACCTTGAGCTAAACAGTCATAACCATGTAAGGAAAATTGTGATAGGTCATCGTTTTCTGATTTCCAAGTTTCTTGTAAGCAGATGACATTAAATTTAAAATTTTTACTACTTAGCTCTTCTACAAAAGCTTCCAGTTCGTTAAATTTAGAATTTATTGATTGAATGTTAGTGCTTAAGATACTAAAACGCGTAGTGTTTATCTGTGTAAGTTTGCTAAACTTATCAAAGTCATAATATGATGACCGACGTATTAGTTGAGGTTTATAATTTTCAACATCATTTGTGTCTAAGATGTTAATTAAGTCATTGTTATTAATACCTCCTAAAAAGGAGAGGAACGTATCGTCTAATGTGATGCCTTTATATAATTTGGTATTTATTATATGTATTTGTTATTATATTTGTATGTGTGAATGAATGTTCAACAAATTGTGATATATGCATATACCGATAATGAAATATATTTATCGCATTGCCTGTCGTAAGTTTTATAGACGTAATGCACTGAACGTAAATGTGAGATTGATTAAACATGTAAATGTGAAAACAGTTTGAGATAGACATCTTGTAGTTTGGTATATATATATAAAAATAACATAAAATAAGAATGATTTGCATAATGAATGCAAGAAGACCTTGTCATGGGAGAGGTGTAGAGCATACAGTATTAAAACGGTTTTACAAGCCACATATATATTACCTGAGTATTCGTAGTAACGTACTAATGCATTTCACAGCAACAGAACGAATACATGTATTAAGATAAGTTCAGTGAGAAGCTAAAGTTTTTGTTTATATAAAGTACAGCAGTAAAACATAGTGCAATACAAGGTTAAGCATTTTGCTTCATTAACCATTATTACTGTGATATGATAAGATTTAATTATACACATATAATCGCACACATACATATATATACTTGAAAGTTATTTGTGTGTATATATAGTAATATTACTACAGGTTTACATTTCACAAAAAAACAAAGATTCTGCGAAGAAGCTACCCTATTTACATCTTGTGCAATAACTAACACAGTGCTTTCATTTCAGATTTATACATCATATTTGTCAATCCATTTTTCTGACAATAAAAAAGAGAAAAATATATTATTAAATTATATAAATTAAATACATACGTTTTTATATATTAGCTGTACAACTATTTCAGCTAACAAATATACAAAACAACATGACTAGCATTCAACTCAAAGAAAATTATAAAATATATATTTTCATAGGAAAACAATAATAAATTACAGTTTCAGTTTAACGGGATGTGCATCAGTGCACAAGGAGCTGGAGCTAATATTTCTAGGAAACACTAACACTAAATATTATGTTACTAAAACACTAGAAAACAGTCCACAGAGAAACTGAAAGTTGAGAGTACAACAAGTAATTTGCAATTTAGATAGAGCAGTTTAAGTAGATTGATTGTTCAGCATGTAGTAACAGCCTAACTAGCTAGGAATGTCACCAGATACATTGATAATATTCCCAATATCTCTGATGGCACTGCAATAACACTTGCATGTAATCACTGAATCAAAGTAGAAAATACAGTTTAACATTATGCAAAAGTCGACGTAATGCTGTCATGAGTTTACGTCAGCTTTACAGATATTGTCATTTGAGAGAAGGAAAAAGGAGAAGAAGAGAACGAGAAAAAAACCAGCTTGTAGAGAAAGAACTAGAAAAGATAATAATTTAAAACGATTAAAGATAATATTAACTGACATTACATTATATTATCCCGGAGTATGCAGTCAGTAAAGAGGACTATGATGGCCGAGAAGGGCCATCGCGTTTTTGTGTGGCAACCTGCAGCGCCATGGAGCGATGACGCGATGCGTGATGCGATGGGCGATGCGATGAGCGATGCGCGATGCGATGGGCGATGCGATGGACGATGCGCGATGCGATGCGCGATGCGATGCGCGATGCGATGCGCGATGCGATGGACGATGCGCGATGCGATGCGCGATGCGATGGACGATGCGCGATGCGATGGGCGATGCGATGGGCGATGCGATGCGCGATGCGATGCGCGATGCGCGATGCGATGCGATGCGCGATGCGATACGCGATGCGATGCGATGCGATGCGCGATGCGATGCGCGCGATGCGCGATGCGATACGCGATGCGCGATGCGATACGCGATGCGATGCGCGATGCGCGACGCGATGCGCGATGCGATACGCGATGCGCGATGCGCGATGCGATGCGCGATGCGATGCGACGCGATGCGATACGCGATGCGATGCGATGCGATGCGATGCGCGATGCGATGCGCGATGCGATACGCGATGCGATGCGCGATGCGATGCGCGATGCGATGGTATACATTATAAAGGTGCCGCAATGAGCATGCGTACGTCGAAAACGAGACTTTGGCAGCCATTTGTATTTTATTAAACGCATTCCTTTTTGTGTTCAGAGCATGTGATCATGGCTGATGATTCTGACTGTACGTATACGGTTACATATATATTTGGTTTGCGCACAGAATTTGTTGTGTTCGTACTTCTAAATGTTGTGACGAAAGTCTGGGGCAAACATATTTCATAACATGACATATATGTACTTCTTCTACCGCTCAAATGCAGTTTTTAAATTGTTTCCGTCTGGATATCCTTGGTAGAAAATATAAAACTTAGTTTGTATACATGGGAAGAGACGACAACTTTTTTCAACTTTCGCTTATTGCAAATGCCGTTCGTTTGTGTCCAAGTTTATGTTTCAATTATTATAAATAGCTACAATATTCGAAGTCGGTTTAACAAGAAGCATGTACATTGAATCATCGAAAAAACTGAATTTAGCTGTCATTTGCGTCACATGTTTTTTTTCTGTCTACAGTTTAATTATTTCTTTTTAATTAAGTGAATCGAATAGCTGAGGCACAGTTTACCAAACCGTAGATACGCTACAGTGTAACTGCCTGTCAATCGCAGCGATTTACGATGCCGCCCAATATAGCATGCGGCACGAAGTGGTAATTATTGAGACTGTCTGGTCATAGTTGTGTGTAGGCAACTGCTTTGATGTGGTCACATGTGGATGCGATTATTGTTTTGAAATAGGTGCCACTAGTTAAGCCAGACATATTCATTAGAACAGATTATTTTGTATGTGTCTGTCTGTTCCCAGATATGGAAGTACTGTGGAGGCAGTCAATCTATGAATCGCGTATCTTGCATGCCCCCAGTAAATTACAACCATGGAAGATACATCTGTAATATATTCCCGTGTGTGTGCGTGCGTGCCTGTGTGATTATAAACCTATAATTATAGCATGCATGTGTGTCAATTGTATTGTTGTAAATACAGTTGTAACATCATTGCCAGGTCAAATAAAGGTAACTGCTGCAAACTTGTCGTGTATTTTTCATGAGAGTGCATTTCATAATAAATGTATATGTTCATTTTAGTTCACAGTTTAGTAAGACAGTGTTTCGTGGCAGGATACAGTAATGTTGAAATCTGTGCGATACTCAGCCACAATGGAATGTCCATCAGGTGTGTTCTTCATGAATATAATATGGTAATAATATAATAATCTGAGTAAAAAGCATACTGTGTTCGTAGATTACATCCTCGCGCGACAGGGGCGCTGCTGATTACACCAGTCTCAGTGCCCCCGGCAGATCGCCTTGCGGGACTCGGAATATAAGCTAGGCCAATAATATTGCGTGCCGGCAAATTTTCAACCACATGATTTTGGTAATGTTATGTGCAATGTTGGGGGAAGTAGAAGTAATTATTTGAATACACAATACCGTTCAGTCCCTCGTGAGATGTTATGAAATCACTGGATTCGTCTTAGAATTGAGGTGCGGGTGGGGCGGGTGTCTGCACTGTTCTCACGGGTTGTACAGTTGCGGCGAAGCTAATTTCTAGTTTGAATCAGCTGACCTCCATACATTGCGTAGGATATCTGCCAGGGGTAGTGTACGTTGTCATCGACCTGGCTTACGAGGATGATAGAGGATACTCTTTCAACTTGTATTTATCGTTTAGGCCCCAACTACTCAATTGTTTAGACAACTGTTGCACTTCCATTCGCTCTTTGTAAAATGAATGACGGTGTGTTGTTGAGTAACTGCGTCGTGAATGCTTAAAACGTATTGATTAACTAACCATGAATATACTGAACGCATTAACGTTTACAAACTCAATAAATTCATACGTACACACACGCACACGCGCACCAGGGTAGGGTGGTAGGAATGGAGGGGGAGAGGGGAAGAGGGAGAGAGGGAGAGAGGGAGAGAGGGAGAGAGGGAGAGAGGGAGAGAGGGAGAGAGGGAGAGAGGGAGAGAGGGAGAGAGGGAGAGAGGGAGAGAGGGAGAGAGGGAGATAGGTAGAGAGGGAGAGAGTGGAAGAGCGAGAGTTATAGTAAAATAAATAATGCATTCAATAAGCACAATGACTTAACAGCAAGCGGGCTTAGTGCCAGATGTGTATGTAAACCACTTAATGTTGTGCAGTGTGCGGACGTTAAAACGCCTTCTACAAAGACTTGGCTTAAGGCGCAGGCAAGTAGTTGACTACGCTATGGTTGCAACAGCAATGCAGGTACTTTCAAGTTTAAATAAGTACTCATGTCTATGTTGCACATGTTCACGGCTACTGGAAATAATTAAAAATTATATTTATGTAACACAAGAAATAAAAAGAAAGTTCGTAAATGAAGTAGAATTTAAATGTATTTTAATATGTCAAAAATAGCGATTCAGTATTAAATGAATTCTTTATGATCTTCTATATTCTAGTACATTCCTGAAACAATACACATATAAACGGAAGGTGTAATTGTTTCTGTTTAGCATCATATCGAAGAAAATAGCACAATGTGTTAGGGTATATTCTGTGATAACAAATTGAATCATCACTATGAAAATATGAAATATATCACACACGTCTACCAATAAATATACACAGTTGAATAGTTGTCTTGTTGAGTGTCCTAACCTACTTATGCAATATGCATCAATACCTTAACAACCAGTTAAATAGAGGCGCTTTGTTGTGTATAATGTATACCTTATGAAAGTAAAGTATAATTCATCCCTTTAACGATTTACCACATTTACGCAAAACCATATTAATGATACACTATCTTTAATGGGTGTGTTTTTTGTTTACAACAATATATATATATATATGTGTGTGTGTGTGTGTATATATATATATATAAATATATATATATATATATGTATATATATATGTATATATATATATATATACACACATTATGTCAATCTTTTTTCCACATAATAATTGTTTCAGCACGAGTTGGAAGGAAGTGGACGTTGTTTGGGCTACAGGAGCATGACAGTGCGACTACGCAACCTCCACGGTTTGATGGTGCCAAGGTGTGTCCAGTGTTTAGCAACAACAATTTTATTCAGAGAATATTAGCAGTAGTATATATAACACTCCATATGTTATCCTTCATTTAGTTTAATTACATGTCCACTATGACCACAGGTGTGGTACTATTGGCGGAGATTCTAATGTGGCATAAGACGTACACAGCAAAAAAGTTTGACATTTTTTATTTTCATATAATTTTTTTCTTTCATTGCAAATAACATGGACATTTTAAATCGTAATATGATCTTATTAGCATAATAACTTATATTATCAGTTCCTGCGGCTACTGTCCTGGGATTAAACGAAGTCTTTTGCTACTGTTGCAACACGTGTTCTAAACCTGAGCTGAAACCTTGGTTGTCAGTCGGACGTAAATGTGAGCGCAAAGTTTGCCGCTACCGTGACAGCACTAATTTTGATGTGTACCTGCTACTGAAGGGCATACTGTAACTAAGTGATGTGAGGCTCCATCTACATATGTGTGAATTTATTTATGATAGTTTATTTCATTTACAGGGACACGGTAATGACATTGTTACAAATAATGGACCCAGAAAGGGTATCCGAGCGAAGGATAAACAGATTTTCCCGGAGGCAATATTATAGCAAAGGCCCAAACTATCTCATTCACATTGATGGGTACGACAAGCTAAAGCCGTTTGGTTTTGCAATACACGGAGCAATATGCGGGTGAGGCCAGTTTGTTTTTATTGGCATGTTTAATGATGTGTTTATGTAATGACTAACCACGCTGCCCTCTTCTGTTATCAAATATGTAATTAAAATTTGTTTCACTCAGTAAGTGACGCCACAGTGACAATTTATTTCCTCTTAGGTACTTTGCGACAACCAAACCACCCATACGCAATAGGCCTAGTGTGTATGGAAAAGTTTTGGGGTGTTTTGGAGTCAGTTTTAATTTTACTTGTAAAGTCAGATGCAAAACAACACTACTTGAATAGTAACCTAGTGGTCAGCCGAATACATTGGCTGATAGATATGTGAATATATATATATATATATATATATGTATATAGTTTTATGTATGCTGTTCAAGTGTGTCATGAAATAAACAAAATGTGCTGATTCAGATTCTCCAGGAAAATACTATGGCTCAAGGTGGGCAGAACCAACAAAGATCCCTATGTTGCGGCTCATCATTTCATAGAGTTTGTGGAGGACATCAGTGGTAACGTGTTCTTTATTGGCATTTACATATGCAAAATACATGTAAACCACACACACCCGCACACACTCACTAGCAATAGCACATGTATGTACGTATGTACGTACGTACGTATGTATGTACGTACGTACGTATGTAAATATGTACGTATGTACGTATGTACGTATGTACGGATGTACGCATGTATGCATGTACGCATGTATGCATGTACGTATGTACGCATGCACGCATGCACGCGTGCACGCATGCACGAATGCACGCATACACGCATGTACGGATGAACGTATGTATGTATATATGTATGTATGAAGGTAATTAGTATTAATATGCATACATTTGATACGGTACATACTCATGTAAAAATGTAATTATATATATATATATATATATATATATATATATATAGGTAGGTATGTAGGTAGGCAGGCAGGCAGGCAGGCAGGCAGGCAGGCAGGCAGGCAGGCAGGCAGGCAGGCAGGCAGACGGACATACAGACGGACAGACGGACAGACGGACAGACGGACAGACGGATAGACGGACAGACAGACAGATAAATAGATATAGATATATATTATATTATTTAGGTGTAGACACCTGGTTTCTATGGGAACTCCCATACACCACACTGCTGCCTCGCGCCATGCCATCCAAGTGGTCCCATCTGAAGGCTCGTTGTATGTCCTCCATGAAGACGTTCTCAGTTCCCCGGTCCATTCTGATGCACCGTGGCACGGCTGTAACATGCGCATCTCACCAATTAAGTGGTACGATTCCATCACTCTTTATTTGTTATCACCCATGGAGGACATACAACGAGCCTTCAGATGGGACCACTTGGATGGCATGGCGCGAGGCAGCAGTGTGGTGTATGGGAGTTCCCATAGAAACCAGGTGTCTACACCTAAATAATATAATATATATCTATATCTATTTATCTGTCTGTCTGTCCGTCTATCCGTCTGTCCGTCTGTCCGTCTGTCCGTCTGTCCGTCTGTATGTCCGTCTGCCTGCCTGCCTGCCTGCCTGCCTGCCTGCCTGCCTGCCTGCCTGCCTGCCTGCCTGCCTGCCTGCCTGCCTGCCTGCCTGCCTGCCTGCCTGCCTGCCTGCATGCCTACCTACATATATATATATATATATATATATATATATATAATTACATTTTTACATGAGTATGTACCGTATCAAATGTATGCATATTAATACTCCACCACTCCTCCTCATACATACATACATACATACATACGTTCATCCGTACATGCGTGTATGCGTGCATTCGTGCATGCGTGCACGCGTGCATGCGTGCATGCGTACATACGTACATGCATACATGCGTACATGCATACATGCGTACATCCGTACATACGTACATACGTACATACGTACATACTTACATACGTACATACATATGCTATTGCTAGTGAGTGTGTGCGTGCGTGTGTGTGGTTTACATGTATTTTGCATATGTAAATGCCAATAAAGAACACGTTACCACTGATGTCCTCCACAAACTCTATGAAATGATGAGCCGCAACATAGGGATCTTTGTTGGTTCTGCCCACCTTGAGCCATAGTATTTTCCTGGAGAATCTGAATCAGCACATTTTGTTTAATTTCATGACACACTTGAACAGCATACATAAAACTATATACATATATATATATATATATATATATATATATATATATTATTCACATATCTATCAGCCAATGTATTCGGCTGACCACTAGATTACTATTCAAGTAGTGTTGTTTTGCATCTGACTTTACAAGTAAAATTAAAACTGACTCCAAAACACCCCAAAACTTTTCCATACACACTAGGCCTATTGCGTATGGGTGGTTTGGTTGTCGCAAAGTACCTAAGAGGAAATAAATTGTCACTGTGGCGTCACCTACTGAGTGAAACAAATTTTAATTACATATTTGATAACAGAAGAGGGCAGCGTGGTTAGTCATTACATAAACACATCATTAAACATGCCAATAAAAACAAACTGGCCTCACCCGCATATTGCTCCGTGTATTGCAAAACCAAACGGCTTTAGCTTGTCGTACCCATCAATGTGAATGAGATAGTTTGGGCCTTTGCTATAATATTGCCTCCGGGAAAATCTGTTTATCCTTCGCTCGGATACCCTTTCTGGGTCCATTATTTGTAACAATGTCATTACCGTGTCCCTGTAAATGAAATAAACTATCATAAATAAATTCACACATATGTAGATGGAGCCTCACGTCACTTAGTTACAGTTTGCCCTTCAGTAGCAGGTACACATCAAAATTAGTGCTGTCACGGTAGCGGCAAACTTTGCGCTCACATTTACGTCCGACTGACAACCAAGGTTTCAGCTCAGGTTTAGAACACGTGTTGCAACAGTAGCAAAAGACTTTTCCCAGGACAGTAGCCGCAGGAACTGATAATATAAGTTATTATGCTAATAAGATCATATTACGATTTAAAATGTCCATGTTATTTGCAATGAAAGATAAAAATTAGATGAAAATAAAAAATGTCAAACTTGTTTGCTGTGTACGTCTTATGCCACATTAGAATCTCCGCCAATAGTACC
>JAHLWY010001271.1:0-23748 GCA_020002185.1 Paraescarpia echinospica | reverse complement strand
GTTGAGTTCTCACATACATACACTGATCACAGCAGTAGCCAGCAGTTGAGTTCACACATACATACACTGATCACAGCAGTAGCCAGCAGTTGAGTTCTCACATACATACACTTATCACAGCAGTAGCCACAGTTGAGTTCACACATACGTACACTGACCACAGCAATAGCCAGCAGTTTAGTTCACACATACATACACTGACCACAGCAATAGCCAGCAGTTGAGTTAACACATTCATACACTGACCACAACAATAGCCAGCAGTTGAGTTCACACATACATACACTCATCACAGCAGTAGCCAGCAGTTGAGTTCACACATACGTACACTGACCACAGCAATAGCCACAGTTGAGTTCACACATACGTACACTGACCACAGCAATAGCCAGCAGTTGAGTTCACACATACATACACTGACCACAGAAATAGCTAGCAGTTGAGTTCACACATACATACACTGACCACAGCAATAGCCAGCAGTTTAGTTCACACATACATACACTGACCACAGTAATAGGCAGCAGTTGAGTTCACACATACATAGACTGACCACAGCAATAGCCAGCAGTTGAGTTCACACATACATACACTGAACACAGCAATAGCCAGCAGTAGAGTTCACACATACATACACTGACCACAGCAATAGTCAGCAGTTGAGTTCACACATACATACACTGACAACAGCAATATCCAGCAGTTGAGTTCACACATACATACACTGACCACGGCAGTAGCCAGCAGTTGAGTTCTCACGTACATACACTGACCACAGCAACATCCAGCAGTTGAGTTCACACAAATACACACTGACCACAGCAATATCCAGCAGTTGAGTTCACACATGCATACACTTACCACAGCAATAGCCAGCAGTTGAGTTCTCACATACATACACTGACCACAGCAATAGCCAGCAGTTGAGTTCACACATACATACACTGACAACAGCAATAGCCAGCAGTTGAGTTCACACATACATACACTGACCACAGCAATAGCCAGTAGTTGAGTTCTCACATACATAAACTGACCACAGCAATAGCCAGCAGTTGAATTCACGCATACATACACTGACCACAACAATAGCCAGCAGTTGAGTTCACACATACATACACTGAGCACAGCAATAGCCAACAGTTGAGTTCTCACATAGATACACTGATCACAGCAGTAGCCAGCAGTTGAGTTCACACATACATACACTGACCACAGCAGTAGCCAGCAGTTGAGTTCACACATACGTACACTGACCACAGCAATAGCCAGCAGTTGAGTTCACACATACATACACTGACTGCAGCAATAGCTAGCAGTTGAGTTCACACATACATACAGTGACCACAGCAATAGCCAGCAGTTGAGTTCACACATACATACACTGACCATAGTAATAGCCAACAGTTGAGTTCTCACATACATACACTGACAACAGCAATAGCCAGCAGTTGAGTTCACACATACATACACTGACCACAGCAATAGCCAGTAGTTGAGTTCTCACATCCATAAACTGACCACAGCAATAGCCAGCAGTTGAATTCACGCATACATACACTGACCACAGCAATAGCCAGCAGTTGAGTTCACACATACATACACTGATCACAGCAGTAGCCAGCAGTTGAATTCACACATACATACATTGAGCACAGCAATAATCACAGTTGAGTTCACACATACATAAACTGACCACAGCAAGAGCCAGCAGTTGAATTCACGCATACATACACTGACCACAACAATAGCCAGCAGTTGAGTTCACACAACCATACACTGATCACAGCAGTAGCCAGCAGTTGAGTTCACACATACATACATTGAGCACAGCAATAGCCACAGTTGAGTTCACACATACATACACTGACCACAGCAATAGCCAACAGTTGAGTTCACACATACATACACTGGTCACAGCAGTAGCCAGCAGTTGAGTTCACACATACGTACACTGACCACAGCAATAGCCAGTAGTTGAGTTCTCACATACATACACTGACCACAGCATTAGCCAGCAGTTGAGTTCTCACATACATACACTGACCACAGCAATAGCCAGCAGTTTAGTTCACACATACATACACTGACCACAGCAATAGCCAGCAGTTGAGTTAACACATTCATACACTGACCACAACAATAGCCAGCAGTTGAGTTCACACATACATACACTGATCACAGCAGTAGCCAGCAGTTGAGTTCACACATACGTACACTGACCACAGCAATAGCCACAGTTGAGTTCACACATACGTACACTGACCACAGCAATAGCCAGCAGTTGAGTTCACACATACATACACTGACCACAGAAATAGCTAGCAGTTGAGTTCACACATACATACACTGACCACAGCAATAGCCAGCAGTTTAGTTCACACATACATACACTGACCACAGTAATAGGCAGCAGTTGAGTTCACACATACATACACTGACCACAGCAATAGCCAGCAGTTGAGTTCACACATACATACACTGAACACAGCAATAGCCAGCAGTAGAGTTCACACATACATACACTGACCACAGCAATAGTCAGCAGTTGAGTTCACACATACATACACTGACAACAGCAATATCCAGCAGTTGAGTTCACACATACATACACTGACCACGGCAGTAGCCAGCAGTTGAGTTCTCACGTACATACACTGACCACAGCAACATCCAGCAGTTGAGTTCACACATATATACACTGACCACAGCAATATCCAGCAGTTGAGTTCACACATACATACACTTACCACAGCAATAGCCAGCAGTTGAGTTCTCACATACATACACTGACCACAGCAATAGCCAGCAGTTGAGTTCACACATACATACACTGACAACAGCAATAGCCAGCAGTTGAGTTCACACATACATACACTGACCACAGCAATAGCCAGCAGTTGAGTTCTCACATACATAAACTGACCACAGCAATAGCCAGCAGTTGAATTCACGCATACATACACTGACCACAACAATAGCCAGCAGTTGAGTTCACACATACATACACTGAGCACAGCAATAGCCAACAGTTGAGTTCTCACATAGATACACTGATCACAGCAGTAGCCAGCAGTTGAGTTCACACATACATACACTGACCACAGCAATAGCCAGCAGTTGAGTTCACACATACATACACTGATCACAGCAGTAGCCAGCAGTTGAGTTCACACATACGTACACTGACCACAGCAATAGCCAGCAGTTGAGTTCACACATACATACACTGACTGCAGCAATAGCTAGCAGTTGAGTTCACACATACATACAGTGACCACAGCAATAGCCAGCAGTTGAGTTCACACATACATACACTGACCATAGTATTAGCCAACAGTTGATTTCACACATACATACACTGACCACAGCAATAGCCAGCAGTTGAGTTCACACATACATACACTGACCACAGCAATAGCCAGTAGTTGAGTTCTCACATACATAAACTGACCACAGCAATAGCCTGCAGTTGAATTCACGCATACATACACTGACCACAACAATAGCCAGCAGTTGAGTTCACACATACATACACTGACCACAGTAATAGCCAACAGTTAAGTTCACACATACATACACTGACCACAGCAATAGCCAGCAGTTGAGTTCACATATACATACACTGACCACAGTAATAGGCAGCAGTTGAGTTCTCACATACATACACTGAACACAACAGTAGCCAGCAGTTGAGTTCACACATACATACACTGACCACAGTAATAGGCAGCAGTTGAGTTCTCACATACATACACTGAACACAACAGTAGCCAGCAGTTGAGTTCACACATACATACATACACTGACCACAACAGTAGCCAGCAGTTGAGTTCTAACATACATACACTGACCACAGCAATAGCCAGCAGTTGAGTTCTCACATACATACACTGACCACAGCAATAGCCAGCAGTTGAGTTAACACATTCATACACTGACCACAGCAATAGCCAGCAGTTGAGTTCACACATACGTACACTGACCACAGCAATAGCCAGCAGTTGAGTTCTCACATACGTACACTGAACACAGCAATAGCCAGCAGTGGAGTTCACACATACATACACTGACCACAGCAATAGCCAGCAGTTGAGTTAACACATTCATACACTGACCACAACAATAGCCAGCAGTTGAGTTCACACATACATACACTGATCACAGCAGTAGCCAGCAGTTGAGTTCACACATACGTACACTGACCACAGCAATAGCCACAGTTGAGTTCACACATACGTACACTGACCACAGCAATAGCCAGCAGTTGAGTTCACACATACATACACTGACCACAGAAATAGCCAGCAGTTGAGTTCACACATACATACACTGACCACAGCAATAGCCAGCAGTTTAGTTCACACATACATACACTGACCACAGTAATAGGCAGCAGTTGAGTTCACACATACATACACTGACCACAGCAATAGCCAGCAGTTGAGTTCACACATACATACACTGACCACAGCAATAGCCTGCAGTAGAGTTCACACATACATACACTGACCACAGCAATAGTCAGCAGTTGAGTTCACACATACATACACTGACAACAGCAATATCCAGCAGTTGAGTTCGCACATACATACCCTGACCACGGCAGTAGCCAGCAGTTGAGTTCTCACGTACATACACTGACCACAGCAACATCCAGCAGTTGAGTTCACACAAATACACACTGACCACAGCAATATCCAGCAGTTGAGTTCACACATGCATACACTTACCACAGCAATAGCCAGCAGTTGAGTTCTCACATACATACACTGACCACAGCAATAGCCAGCAGTTGAGTTCACACATACATACACTGACAACAGCAATAGCCAGCAGTTGAGTTCACACATACATACACTGACCACAGCAATAGCCAGTAGTTGAGTTCTCACATACATAAACTGACCACAGCAATAGCCAGCAGTTGAATTCACGCATACATACACTGACCACAACAATAGCCAGCAGTTGAGTTCACACATACATACACTGAGCACAGCAATAGCCAACAGTTGAGTTCTCACATAGATACACTGATCACAGCAGTAGCCAGCAGTTGAGTTCACACATACATACACTGACCATAGCAATAGCCAGCAGTTGAGTTCACACATACATACACTGATCACAGCAGTAGCCAGCAGTTGAGTTCACACATACGTACACTGACCACAGCAATAGCCAGCAGTTGAGTTCACACATACATACACTGACTGCAGCAATAGCTAGCAGTTGAGTTCACACATACATACAGTGACCACAGCAATAGCCAGCAGTTGAGTTCACACATACATACACTGACCATAGTATTAGCCAACAGTTGAGTTCACACATACATACACTGACCACAGCAATAGTCAGCAGTTGAGTTCACACATACGTACACTGACCACAGCAATAGCCAGCAGTTGAGTTCTCACATACATACACTGACCACAACAGTAGCCAGCAGTTGAGTTCACACATACATACACTGACCATAGCAATAGCCAGCAGTTGAGTTCTCACATACAAACCCTTACCACAGCAATAGCCAGCAGTTGAGTTCTCACATACATACAATGAACACAGGAATAGCCAGCAGTTGAGTTCACACATACATACACTGATTACAGCAATAGCCAGCAGTTGAGTTCTCACATACATACACTGACCACAGCAATAGCCAGCAGTTGAGTTAACACATTCATACACTGACCACAGCAATAGCCAGCAGTTGAGTTCACACATACATACACTGACCACAGCAATAGCCAGCAGTTGAGTTCTCACATACATACACTGAACACAGCAATAACCAGCAGTTGAGTTCACACATACATACACTGACCACAGCAATAGCCAGTAGTTGAGTTCTCACATACATAAACTGACCACAGCAATAGCCTGCAGTTGAATTCACGCATACATACACTGACCACAACAATAGCCAGCAGTTGAGTTCACACATACATACACTGACCACAGTAATAGCCAACAGTTAAGTTCACACATACATACACTGACCACAGCAATAGCCAGCAGTTGAGTTCACACATACGTACACTGACCACAGTAATAGGCAGCAGTTGAGTTCTCACATACATACACTGAACACAACAGTAGCCAGCAGTTGAGTTCACACATACATACACTGACCACAGTAATAGGCAGCAGTTGAGTTCTCACATACATACACTGAACACAACAGTAGCCAGCAGTTGAGTTCACACATACATACATACACTGACCACAACAGTAGCCAGCAGTTGAGTTCTAACATACATACACTGACCACAGCAATAGCCAGCAGGTGAGTTCTCACATACATACACTGACCACAGCAATAGCCAGCAGTTGAGTTAACACATTCATACACTGACCACAGCAATAGCCAGCAGTTGAGTTCACACATACGTACACTGACCACAGCAATAGCCAGCAGTTGAGTTCTCACATACGTACACTGAACACAGCAATAGCCAGCAGTGGAGTTCACACATACATACACTGACCACAGCAATAGCCAGCAGTTGAGTTTAACATACATACACTGACCACAACAGTAGCCTGCAGTTGAGTTCACACAAACATACATACACTGACCATAGCAGTAGCCAGCAGTTGAGTTTTCATATACATACACTGACCACAGCAATAGCCAGCAGATGAGTTCACACATACATACACTGACAACAGCAATAGCCAGCAGTTGAGTTCACACATACATACACTGACCACAGCAATAGCCAGTAGTTGAGTTCTCACATACATGCACTGACCACAGCATTAGCCAGCAGTTGAGTTCTCACATACATACACTGACCACAGCAATAGCCAGCAGTTGAGTTCACACATACGTACACTGACCACAGCAATAGCCAGCAGTTGAGTTCTCACATACATACACTGACCACAACAGTAGCCAGCAGTTGAGTTCACACATACATACACTGACCATAGCAATAGCCAGCAGTTGAGTTCTCACATACAAACCCTTACCACAGCAATAGCCAGCAGTTGAGTTCTCACATACATACAATGAACACAGGAATAGCCAGCAGTTGAGTTCACACATACATACACTGATTACAGCAATAGCCAGCAGTTGAGTTCTCACATACATACACTGACCACAGCAATAGCCAGCAGTTGAGTTAACACATTCATACACTGACCACATCAATAGCCAGCAGTTGAGTTCACACATACATACACTGACCACAGCAATAGCCAGCAGTTGAGTTCTCACATACATACACTGAACACAGCAATAACCAGCAGTTGAGTTCACACATACATACACTGACCACAGCAATAGCCAGCAGTTGAGTTTAACATACATACACTAACCACAACAGTAGCCTGCAGTTGAGTTCACACATACATACATACACTGACCATTGCAGTAGCCAGCAGTTGAGTTTTCATATACATACACTGACCACAGCAATAGCCAGCAGATGAGTTCTCACATACATACACTGACAACAGCAATAGCCAGCAGTTGAGTTCACACATACATACACTGACCACAGCAATAGCCAGTAGTTGAGTTCTCACATCCATAAACTGACCACAGCAATAGCCAGCAGTTGAATTCACGCATACATACACTGACCACAGCAATAGCCAGCAGTTGATTTCACACATACATACACTGATCACAGCAGTAGCCAGCAGTTGAATTCACACATACATACATTGAGCACAGCAATAATCACAGTTGAGTTCACACATACATAAACTGACCACAGCAAGAGCCAGCAGTTGAATTCACACATACATACACTGACCATAGCAATAGCCAGCAGTTGAGTTCACACAAACATACACTGATCACAGCAGTAGCCAGCAGTTGAGTTCACACATACATACATTGAGCACAGCAATAGCCACAGTTGAGTTCACACATACATACACTGACCACAGCAATAGCCAACAGTTGAGTTCACACATACATACACTGGTCACAGCAGTAGCCAGCAGTTGAGTTCACACATACGTACACTGACCACAGCAATAGCCAGTAGTTGAGTTCTCACATACATACACTGACCACAGCATTAGCCAGCAGTTGAGTTCTCACATACATACACTGACCACAGCAATAGTCAGCAGTTGAGTTAACACATTCATACACTGACCACAGCAATAGCCAGCAGTTGAGTTCACACATACGTACACTGACCACAGCAATAGCCAGCAGTTGAGTTCTCACATACATACAGTGAACACAGCGATAGCCAGCAGTTGAGTTCACACATACATACACTGACCACAGCAATAGCCAGCAGTTGAGTTCACACATACATACACTGACTACAGCAATAGCCAGCAGTTGAGTTTAACATACATACACTGACCACAACAGTAGCCTGCAGTTGAGTTCACACATACATACATACACTGACCATAGCAGTAGCCAGCAGTTGAGTTTTCATATACATACACTGACCACAGCAATAGCCAGCAGATGAATTCTCACATACATACACTGACAACAGCAATAGCCAGCAGTTGAGTTCACACATACATATACTGACTTCAGCAATAGCCAGTAGTTGAGTTCTCACATACATAAACTGACCACAGCAATAGTCAGCAGTTGAGTTCACACATACATACACTGACCACAGTAATAGGCAGCAGTTGAGTTCACACATACATACACTGACCACAGCAATAGCCAGCAGTTGAGTTCACACATACATACACTGACCACAGCAATAGCCAGCAGTAGAGTTCACACATACATACACTGACCACAGCAATAGTCAGCAGTTGAGTTCACACATACATACACTGACAACAGCAATATCCAGCAGTTGAGTTCACACATACATACACTGACCACGGCAGTAGCCAGCAGTTGAGTTCTCACGTGCATACACTGACCACAGCAACATCCAGCAGTTGAGTTCACACATATATACACTGACCACAGCAATATCCAGCAGTTGAGTTCACACATGCATACACTTACCACAGCAATAGCCAGCAGTTGAGTTCTCACATACATACACTGACCACAGCAATAGCCAGCAGTTGAGTTCACACATACATACACTGACAACAGCAATAGCCAGCAGTTGAGTTCACACATACATACACTGACCACAGCAATAGCCAGTAGTTGAGTTCTCACATACATAAACTGACCACAGCAATAGCCAGCAGTTGAATTCACGCATACATACACTGACCACAACAATAGCCAGCAGTTGAGTTCACACATACATACACTGAGCACAGCAGTAGCCAAGAGTTGAGTTCTCACATAGATACACTGATCACAGCAGTAGCCAGCAGTTGAGTTCACACATACATACACTGACCACAGCAGTAGCCAGCAGTTGAGTTCACACATATGTACACTGACCACAGCAATAGCCAGCAGTTGAGTTCACACATACATACACTGACTGCAGCAATAGCTAGCAGTTGAGTTCACACATACATACAGTGACCACAGCAATAGCCAGCAGTTGAGTTCACACATACATACACTGACCATAGTATTAGCCAACAGTTGAGTTCACACATACATACACTGACCACAGCAATAGCCAGCAGTTGAGTTCACACATACATACACTGACCACAGCAATAGCCAGTAGTTGAGTTCTCACATACATAAACTGACCACAGCAATAGCCTGCAGTTGAATTCACGCATACATACACTGACCACAACAATAGCCAGCAGTTGAGTTCACACATACATACACTGACCACAGTAATAGCCAACAGTTAAGTTCACACATACATACACTGACCACAGCAATAGCCAGCAGTTGAGTTCACACATACATACACTGACCACAGTAATAGGCAGCAGTTGAGTTCTCACATACATACACTGAACACAACAGTAGCCAGCAGTTGAGTTCACACATACATACACTGACCACAGTAATAGGCAGCAGTTGAGTTCTCACATACATACACTGAACACAACAGTAGCCAGCAGTTGAGTTCACACATACATACATACACTGACCACAACAGTAGCCAGCAGTTGAGTTCTAACATACATACACTGACCACAGCAATAGCCAGCAGGTGAGTTCTCACATACATACACTGACCACAGCAATAGCCAGCAGTTGAGTTAACACATTCATACACTGACCACAGCAATAGCCAGCAGTTGAGTTCACACATACGTACACTGACCACAGCAATAGCCAGCAGTTGAGTTCTCACATACGTACACTGAACACAGCAATAGCCAGCAGTGGAGTTCACACATACATACACTGACCACAGCAATAGCCAGCAGTTGAGTTAACACATTCATACACTGACCACAACAATAGCCAGCAGTTGAGTTCACACATACATACACTCATCACAGCAGTAGCCAGCAGTTGAGTTCACACATACGTACACTGACCACAGCAATAGCCACAGTTGAGTTCACACATACGTACACTGACCACAGCAATAGCCAGCAGTTGAGTTCACACATACATACACTGACCACAGAAATAGCTAGCAGTTGAGTTCACACATACATACACTGACCACAGCAATAGCCAGCAGTTTAGTTCACACATACATACACTGACCACAGTAATAGGCAGCAGTTGAGTTCACACATACATACACTGACCACAGCAATAGCCAGCAGTTGAGTTCACACATACATACACTGACCACAGTAATAGGCAGCAGTTGAGTTCTCACAAACATACACTGACCACAGCAATAGCCAGCAGTTGAGTTCTCACATACATACCCTTACCACAGCAATAGCCAGCAGTTGAGTTCACACATACATACACTGACCACAGCAATAGCCAGTAGTTGAGTTCTCACATACATACACTGACCACAGCATTAGCCAGCAGTTGAGTTCTCACATACATACACTGACCACAGCAATAGTCAGCAGTTGAGTTCACACATACATACACTGACAACAGCAATATCCAGCAGTTGAGTTCACACATACATACACTGACCACTGCAATAGCCAGTAGTTGAGTTCTCACATACATAAACTGACCACAGCAATAGCCAGCAGTTGA
Organism: Paraescarpia echinospica; assembly: GCA_020002185.1. Lineage (NCBI taxonomy): Eukaryota > Metazoa > Annelida > Polychaeta > Sabellida > Siboglinidae > Paraescarpia > Paraescarpia echinospica. Next base: position 12,731 of record JAHLWY010001271.1, on the reverse strand, counting down.
ATTCACGCATACATACACTGACCACAACAATAGCCAGCAGTTGAGTTCACACATACATACACTGAGCACAGCAATAGCCAACAGTTGAGTTCTCACATAGATACACTGATCACAGCAGTAGCCAGCAGTTGAGTTCACACATACATACACTGACCACAGCAATAGCCAGCAGTTGAGTTCACACATACATACACTGATCACAGCAGTAGCCAGCAGTTGAGTTCACACATACGTACACTGACCACAGCAATAGCCAGCAGTTGAGTTCACACATACATACACTGACTGCAGCAATAGCTAGCAGTTGAGTTCACACATACATACAGTGACCACAGCAATAGCCAGCAGTTGAGTTCACACATATATACACTGACCATAGTATTATCCAACAGTTGAGTTCACACATACATACACTGACCACAGCAATAGCCAGCAGTTGAGTTCACACATACATACACTGACCACAGCAATAGCCAGTAGTTGAGTTCTCACATACATAAACTGACCACAGCAATAGCCTGCAGTTGAATTCACGCATACATACACTGACCACAACAATAGCCAGCAGTTGAGTTCACACATACATACACTGACCACAGTAATAGCCAACAGTTAAGTTCACACATACATACACTGACCACAGCAATAGCCAGCAGTTGAGTTCACATATACATACACTGACCACAGTAATAGGCAGCAGTTGAGTTCTCACATACATACACTGAACACAACAGTAGCCAGCAGTTGAGTTCACACATACATACACTGACCACAGTAATAGGCAGCAGTTGAGTTCTCACATACATACACTGAACACAACAGTAGCCAGCAGTTGAGTTCACACATACATACATACACTGACCACAACAGTAGCCAGCAGTTGAGTTCTAACATACATACACTGACCACAGCAATAGCCAGCAGTTGAGTTCTCACATACATACACTGACCACAGCAATAGCCAGCAGTTGAGTTAACACTTTCATACACTGACCACAGCAATAGCCAGCAGTTGAGTTCACACATACATACACTGACCACAGCAATAGCCAGCAGTTGAGTTCTCACATACATACTCTGAACACAGCAAAAGCCAGCAGTTGAGTTCACACATACATACACTGACCACAGCAATAGCCAGCAGTTGAGTTTAACATACGTACACTGACCACAACAGTAGCCTGCAGTTGAGTTCACACATACATACATACACTGACCATAGCAGTAGCCAGCAGTTGAGTTTTCATATACATACACTGACCACAGCAATAGCCAGCAGATGAGTTCTCACATACATACACTGACATCAGCAATAGCCAGCAGTTGAGTTCACACATACATACATTGACCACAGCAATAGCCAGTAGTTGAGTTCTCACATACATAAACTGACCACAGCATTAGCCAGCAGTTGAGTTCTCACATACATACACTGACCACAGCAATAGTCAGCAGTTGAGTTCACACATACGTACACTGACCACAGCAATAGCCAGCAGTTGAGTTCTCACATACATACACTGACCACAACAGTAGCCAGCAGTTGAGTTCACACATACATACACTGACCATAGCAATAGCCAGCAGTTGAGTTCTCACATACAAACCCTTACCACAGCAATAGCCAGCAGTTGAGTTCTCACATACATACAATGAACACAGGAATAGCCAGCAGTTGAGTTCACACATACATACACTGATTACAGCAATAGCCAGCAGTTGAGTTCTCACATACATACACTGACCACAGCAATAGCCAGCAGTTGAGTTAACACATTCATACACTGACCACAGCAATAGCCAGCAGTTGAGTTCACACATACATACACTGACCACAGCAATAGCCAGCAGTTGAGTTCTCACATACATACACTGAACACAGCAATAACCAGCAGTTGAGTTCACACATACATACACTGACCACAGCAATAGCCAGTAGTTGAGTTCTCACATACATAAACTGACCACAGCAATAGCCTGCAGTTGAATTCACGCATACATACACTGACCACAACAATAGCCAGCAGTTGAGTTCACACATACATACACTGACCACAGTAATAGCCAACAGTTAAGTTCACACATACATACACTGACCACAGCAATAGCCAGCAGTTGAGTTCACACATACGTACACTGACCACAGTAATAGGCAGCAGTTGAGTTCTCACATACATACACTGAACACAACAGTAGCCAGCAGTTGAGTTCACACATACATACACTGACCACAGTAATAGGCAGCAGTTGAGTTCTCACATACATACACTGAACACAACAGTAGCCAGCAGTTGAGTTCACACATACATACATACACTGACCACAACAGTAGCCAGCAGTTGAGTTCTAACATACATACACTGACCACAGCAATAGCCAGCAGGTGAGTTCTCACATACATACACTGACCACAGCAATAGCCAGCAGTTGAGTTAACACATTCATACACTGACCACAGCAATAGCCAGCAGTTGAGTTCACACATACGTACACTGACCACAGCAATAGCCAGCAGTTGAGTTCTCACATACGTACACTGAACACAGCAATAGCCAGCAGTGGAGTTCACACATACATACACTGACCACAGCAATAGCCAGCAGTTGAGTTTAACATACATACACTGACCACAACAGTAGCCTGCAGTTGAGTTCACACAAACATACATACACTGACCATAGCAGTAGCCAGCAGTTGAGTTTTCATATACATACACTGACCACAGCAATAGCCAGCAGATGAGTTCACACATACATACACTGACAACAGCAATAGCCAGCAGTTGAGTTCACACATACATACACTGACCACAGCAATAGCCAGTAGTTGAGTTCTCACATACATGCACTGACCACAGCATTAGCCAGCAGTTGAGTTCTCACATACATACACTGACCACAGCAATAGCCAGCAGTTGAGTTCACACATACGTACACTGACCACAGCAATAGCCAGCAGTTGAGTTCTCACATACATACACTGACCACAACAGTAGCCAGCAGTTGAGTTCACACATACATACACTGACCATAGCAATAGCCAGCAGTTGAGTTCTCACATACAAACCCTTACCACAGCAATAGCCAGCAGTTGAGTTCTCACATACATACAATGAACACAGGAATAGCCAGCAGTTGAGTTCACACATACATACACTGATTACAGCAATAGCCAGCAGTTGAGTTCTCACATACATACACTGACCACAGCAATAGCCAGCAGTTGAGTTAACACATTCATACACTGACCACATCAATAGCCAGCAGTTGAGTTCACACATACATACACTGACCACAGCAATAGCCAGCAGTTGAGTTCTCACATACATACACTGAACACAGCAATAACCAGCAGTTGAGTTCACACATACATACACTGACCACAGCAATAGCCAGCAGTTGAGTTTAACATACATACACTAACCACAACAGTAGCCTGCAGTTGAGTTCACACATACATACATACACTGACCATTGCAGTAGCCAGCAGTTGAGTTTTCATATACATACACTGACCACAGCAATAGCCAGCAGATGAGTTCTCACATACATACACTGACAACAGCAATAGCCAGCAGTTGAGTTCACACATACATACACTGACCACAGCAATAGCCAGTAGTTGAGTTCTCACATCCATAAACTGACCACAGCAATAGCCAGCAGTTGAATTCACGCATACATACACTGACCACAGCAATAGCCAGCAGTTGATTTCACACATACATACACTGATCACAGCAGTAGCCAGCAGTTGAATTCACACATACATACATTGAGCACAGCAATAATCACAGTTGAGTTCACACATACATAAACTGACCACAGCAAGAGCCAGCAGTTGAATTCACACATACATACACTGACCATAGCAATAGCCAGCAGTTGAGTTCACACAAACATACACTGATCACAGCAGTAGCCAGCAGTTGAGTTCACACATACATACATTGAGCACAGCAATAGCCACAGTTGAGTTCACACATACATACACTGACCACAGCAATAGCCAACAGTTGAGTTCACACATACATACACTGACCACAGCAGTAGCCAGCAGTTGAGTTCACACATACATACACTGACCACAGCAATAGCCAACAGTTGAGTTCTCACATACATACACTGACCACAGCATTAGCCAGCAGTTGAGTTCTCACATACATACACTGACCACAGCAATAGTCAGCAGTTGAGTTAACACATTCATACACTGACCACAGCAATAGCCAGCAGTTGAGTTCACACATACGTACACTGACCACAGCAATAGCCAGCAGTTGAGTTCTCACATACATACAGTGAACACAGCGATAGCCAGCAGTTGAGTTCACACATACATACACTGACCACAGCAATAGCCAGCAGTTGAGTTCACACATATATATACTGACTTCAGCAATAGCCAGTAGTTGAGTTCTCACATACATAAACTGACCACAGCAATAGTCAGCAGTTGAGTTCACACATACATACACTGATCACAGCAATAGCCAGCAGTTGAGTTCACACATACATACACTGACCACAGCAATAGCCAGTAGTTGTGTTCTCACATACATAAACTGACCACAGCAATAGTCAGCAGTTGAGTTCACACATACATACACTGACCACAGCAATAGCCAGCAGTTGAGTTCACACATACATACACTGACCACAGCAATAGCCAGTAGTTGAATTCTCACATCCATAAACTGACCACAGCAATAGCCAGCAGTTGAATTCATGCATACATACACTGACCACAGCAATAGCCAGCAGTTGAGTTCACACATACATACACTGATCACAGCAGTGGCCAGCAGTTGAGTTCACACATACATACATTGAGCACAGCAATAGCCAGCAGTTGAGTTCACACATACATACATTGAGCACAGCAATAGCCACAGTTGAGTTCACACATACATAAACTGACCACAGCAATAGCCAGCAGTTGAATTCACGCATACATACACTGACCACAGCAATAGCCAGCAGTTGAGTTCACACATACATACATTGATCACAGCAGTAGCCAGCAGTTGAGTTCACACATACATACATTGAGCACAGCAATAGCCACAGTTGAGTTCACACATACATACACTGACCACATCAATAGCCAGCAGTTGAGTTCACACATACATACACTGATCACAGCAGTAGCCAGCAGTTGAGTTCACACATACGTACACTGACCACAGCAATAGCCAGCAGTTGAGTTCACACATACACACACTGACCGCAGCAATAGCCAGCAGTTGAGTTCACACATACATACACTGACCACAGCAATAGCCAGCAGTTTAGTTCACACATACATACACTGACCACAGTAATAGGCAGCAGTTGAGTTCACACATACATACACTGACCACAGCAATAGCCAGCAGTTTAGTTCACACATACATACACTGACCACAGTAATAGGCAGCAGTTGAGTTCACACATACATACACTGACCACAGCAATAGCCAGCATTCGAGTTCACACATACATACATTGATCACAGCAGTAGCCAGCAGTTGAGTTCACACATACCTACATTGAGCACAGCAATAGCCACAGTTTAGTTCACACATACATACACTGACCTCAGCAATAGCCAGCAGTTGAGTTCACACATACATACACTGATCACAGCAGTAGCCAGCAGTTGAGTTCACACACACGTACACTGACCACAGCAATAGCCAGCAGTTGAGTTCACACATACATACACTGACCACATCAATAGCCAGCAGTTGAGTTCACACATACATACACTGACCACAGTAATAGGCAGCAGTTGAGTTCTCACGTACATACACTGAACACAACAGTAGCCAGCAGTTGAGTTCACACATATGTACATCCACTAACCACAGCAATAGCCAGCAGTTGAGTTCTAACATACATTTACTGACCACAACAGTAGCCAGCAGTTGACTTCACACATACATACATACACTGACCATAGCAGTAGCCAGCAGTTGAGTTTTCATATACATACACTGACCACAGCAATAGCCAGCAGTTCAGTTCACACATACATACATACACTGACCAAAGCAATAGAAAGTAGATGAGTTCTAACATACATACACTGACCACAGCCAAAGCCAGCAGTTGAATTATCACATACATAAACTGACCAGAGCAATAGCCAGCAGTTGAGTTCTCACATACATACACTGACCACAGCAATAGTCAGCAGTTGAGTTAACACATTCATACACTGACCACAGCAATAGCCAGCAGTTGAGTTCACACATACATACACTGACCACAGCAATAGCCAGCAGTTGAGTTCTCACATACATACAGTGAACACAGCGATAGCCAGCAGTTGAGTTCACACATACATACACTGACCACAGCAATAGCCAGCAGTTGAGTTCACACATACATATACTGACTTCAGCAATAGCCAGTAGTTGAGTTCTCACATACATAAACTGACCACAGCAATAGTCAGCAGTTGAGTTCACACATACATACACTGACCACAGCAATAGCCAGCAGTTGAGTTCACACATACATACACTGACCACAGCAATAGCCAGTAGTTGAATTCTCACATCCATAAACTGACCACAGCAATAGCCAGCAGTTGAATTCATGCATACATACACTGACCACAGCAATAGCCAGCAGTTGAGTTCACACATACATACACTGATCACAGCAGTAGCCAGCAGTTGAGTTCACACATACATACATTGAGCACAGCAATAGCCAGCAGTTGAGTTCACACATACATACATTGAGCACAGCAATAGCCACATTTGAGTTCACACATACATAAACTGACCACAGCAATAGCCAGCAGTTGAATTCACGCATACATACACTGACCACAGCAATAGCCAGCAGTTGAGTTCACACATACATACATTGATCACAGCAGTAGCCAGCAGTTGAGTTCACACATACATACATTGAGCACAGCAATAGCCACAGTTGAGTTCACACATACATACACTGACCACATCAATAGCCAGCAGTTGAGTTCACACATACATACACTGATCACAGCAGTAGCCAGCAGTTGAGTTCACACATATGTACACTGACCACAGCAATGGCCAGCAGTTGAGTTCTCACATACACACACTGACCTCAGCAATAGCTAGCAGTTGAGTTCACACATACATACACTGACCACAGCAATAGCCAGCAGTTTAGTTCACACATACATACACTGACCACAGTAATAGGCAGCAGTTGAGTTCACACATACATACACTGACCACAGCAATAGCCAGCATTCGAGTTCACACATACATACATTGATCACAGCAGTAGCCAGCAGTTGAGTTCCCACATACCTACATTGAGCACAGCAATAGCCACAGTTTAGTTCACACATACATACACTGACCTCAGCAATAGCCAGCAGTTGAGTTCACACATACATACACTGATCACAGCAGTAGCCAGCAGTTGAGTTCACACACACGTACACTGACCACAGCAATAGCCAGCAGTTGAGTTCACACATACATACAGTGACCACAGCAATAGCCAGCAGTTGAGTTCACACATACATACACTGACCACAGCAGTAGCCAGCAGTTGAGTTCACACATATGTACACTGACCACAGCAATAGCCAGCAGTTGAGTTCACACATACATACACTGACTGCAGCAATAGCTAGCAGTTGAGTTCACACATACATACAGTGACCACAGCAATAGCCAGCAGTTGAGTTCACACATACATACACTGACCATAGTAATAGCCAACAGTTGAGTTCTCACATACATACACTGACAACAGCAATAGCCAGCAGTTGAGTTCACACATACATACACTGACCACAGCAATAGCCAGTAGTTGAGTTCTCACATCCATAAACTGACCACAGCAATAGCCTGCAGTTGAATTCACGCATACATACACTGACCACAACAATAGCCAGCAGTTGAGTTCACACATACATACACTGACCACAGTAATAGCCAACAGTTAAGTTCACACATACATACACTGACCACAGCAATAGCCAGCAGTTGAGTTCACACATACATACACTGACCACAGTAATAGGCAGCAGTTGAGTTCTCACATACATACACTGAACACAACAGTAGCCAGCAGTTGAGTTCACACATACATACACTGACCACAGTAATAGGCAGCAGTTGAGTTCTCACATACATACACTGAACACAACAGTAGCCAGCAGTTGAGTTCACACATACATACATACACTGACCACAACAGTAGCCAGCAGTTGAGTTCTAACATACATACACTGACCACAGCAATAGCCAGCAGTTGAGTTCTCACATACATACACTGACCACAGCAATAGCCAGCAGTTGAGTTAACACATTCATACACTGACCACAGCAATAGCCAGCAGTTGAGTTCACACATACGTACACTGACCACAGCAATAGCCAGCAGTTGAGTTCTCACATACGTACACTGAACACAGCAATAGCCAGCAGTGGAGTTCACACATACATACACTGACCACAGCAATAGCCAGCAGTTGAGTTAACACATTCATACACTGACCACAACAATAGCCAGCAGTTGAGTTCACACATACATACACTGACTGCAGCAATAGCTAGCAGTTGAGTTCACACATACATACAGTGACCACAGCAATAGCCAGCAGTTGAGTTCACACATACATACACTGACCATAGTAATAGCCAACAGTTGAGTTCTCACATACATACACTGACAACAGCAATAGCCAGCAGTTGAGTTCACACATACATACACTGACCACAGCATTAGCCAGTAGTTGAGTTCTCACATCCATAAACTGACCACAGCAATAGCCAGCAGTTGAATTCACGCATACATACACTGACTACAGCAATAGCCAGCAGTTGAGTTCACACATACATACACTGATCACAGCAGTAGCCAGCAGTTGAATTCACACATACATACATTGAGCACAGCAATAATCACAGTTGAGTTCACACATACATAGACTGACCACAGCAAGAGCCAGCAGTTGAATTCACGCATACATACACTGACCACAGCAATAGCCAGCAGTTGAGTTCACACAACCATACACTGATCACAGCAGTAGCCAGCAGTTGAGTTCACACATACATACATTGAGCACAGCAATAGCCACAGTTGAGTTCACACATACATACACTGACCACAGCAATAGCCAACAGTTGAGTTCACACATACATACACTGGTCACAGCAGTAACCAGCAGTTGAGTTCACACATACGTACACTGACCACAGCAATAGCCAGTAGTTGAGTTCTCACATACATACACTGACCACAGCATTAGCCAGCAGTTGAGTTCTCACATACATACACTGACCACAGCAATAGCCAGCAGTTTAGTTCACACATACATACACTGACCACAGCAATAGCCAGCAGTTGAGTTAACACATTCATACACTGACCACAACAATAGCCAGCAGTTGAGTTCACACATACATACACTGATCACAGCAGTAGCCAGCAGTTGAGTTCACACATACGTACACTGACCACAGCAATAGCCACAGTTGAGTTCACACATACGTACACTGACCACAGCAATAGCCAGCAGTTGAGTTCACACATACATACACTGACCACAGAAATAGCTAGCAGTTGAGTTCACACATACATACACTGACCACAGCAATAGCCAGCAGTTTAGTTCACACATACATACACTGACCACAGTAATAGGCAGCAGTTGAGTTCACACATACATACACTGACCACAGCAATAGCCAGCAGTTGAGTTCACACATACATACACTGACCACAGCAATAGCCAGCAGTAGAGTTCACACATACATACACTGACCACAGCAATAGTCAGCAGTTGAGTTCACACATACATACACTGACAACAGCAATATCCAGCAGTTGAGTTCGCACATACATACCCTGACCACGGCAGTAGCCAGCAGTTGAGTTCTCACGTACATACACTGACCACAGCAACATCCAGCAGTTGAGTTCACACAAATACACACTGACCACAGCAATATCCAGCAGTTGAGTTCACACATGCATACACTTACCACAGCAATAGCCAGCAGTTGAGTTCTCACATACATACACTGACCACAGCAATAGCCAGCAGTTGAGTTCACACATACATACACTGACAACAGCAATAGCCAGCAGTTGAGTTCACACATACATACACTGACCACAGCAATAGCCAGTAGTTGAGTTCACACATACATAAACTGACCACAGCAATAGCCAGCAGTTGAATTCACGCATACATACACTGACCACAACAATAGCCAGCAGTTGAGTTCACACATACATACACTGACCACAGCAATAGCCAGCAGTTGAGTTCACACATACATACACTGATCACAGCAGTAGCCAGCAGTTGAGTTCACACATACGTACACTGACCACAGCAATAGCCAGCAGTTGAGTTCACACATACATACACTGACTGCAGCAATAGCTAGCAGTTGAGTTCACACATACATACAGTGACCACAGCAATAGCCAGCAGTTGAATTCACACATACATACATTGAGCACAGCAATAATCACAGTTGAGTTCACACATACATAGACTGACCACAGCAAGAGCCAGCAGTTGAATTCACGCATACATACACTGACCACAGCAATAGCCAGCAGTTGAGTTCACACAACCATACACTGATCACAGCAGTAGCCAGCAGTTGAGTTCACACATACATACATTGAGCACAGCAATAGCCACAGTTGAGTTCACACATACATACACTGACCACAGCAATAGCCAACAGTTGAGTTCACACATACATACACTGGTCACAGCAGTAACCAGCAGTTGAGTTCACACATACGTACACTGACCACAGCAATAGCCAGTAGTTGAGTTCTCACATACATACACTGACCACAGCATTAGCCAGCAGTTGAGTTCTCACATACATACACTGACCACAGCAATAGCCAGCAGTTTAGTTCACACATACATACACTGACCACAGCAATAGCCAGCAGTTGAGTTAACACATTCATACACTGACCACAACAATAGCCAGCAGTTGAGTTCACACATACATACACTGATCACAGCAGTAGCCAGCAGTTGAGTTCACACATACGTACACTGACCACAGCAATAGCCACAGTTGAGTTCACACATACGTACACTGACCACAGCAATAGCCAGCAGTTGAGTTCACACATACATACTCTGACCACAGAAATAGCTAGCAGTTGAGTTCACACATACATACACTGACCACAGCAATAGCCAGCAGTTTAGTTCACACATACATACACTGACCACAGTAATAGGCAGCAGTTGAGTTCACACATACATACACTGACCACAGCAATAGCCAGCAGTTGAGTTCACACATACATACACTGACCACAGCAATAGCCAGCAGTAGAGTTCACACATACATACACTGACCACAGCAATAGTCAGCAGTTGAGTTCACACATACATACACTGACAACAGCAATATCCAGCAGTTGAGTTCACACATACATACACTGACCACGGCAGTAGCCAGCAGTTGAGTTCTCACGTGCATACACTGACCACAGCAACATCCAGCAGTTGAGTTCACACATATATACACTGACCACAGCAATATCCAGCAGTTGAGTTCACACATGCATACACTTACCACAGCAATAGCCAGCAGTTGAGTTCTCACATACATACACTGACCACAGCAATAGCCAGCAGTTGAGTTCACACATACATACACTGACAACAGCAATAGCCAGCAGTTGAGTTCACACATACATACACTGACCACAGCAATAGCCAGTAGTTGAGTTCTCACATACATAAACTGACCACAGCAATAGCCAGCAGTTGAATTCACGCATACATACACTGACCACAACAATAGCCAGCAGTTGAGTTCACACATACATACACTGAGCACAGCAGTAGCCAAGAGTTGAGTTCTCACATAGATACACTGATCACAGCAGTAGCCAGCAGTTGAGTTCACACATACATACACTGACCACAGCAGTAGCCAGCAGTTGAGTTCACACATATGTACACTGACCACAGCAATAGCCAGCAGTTGAGTTCACACATACATACACTGACTGCAGCAATAGCTAGCAGTTGAGTTCACACATACATACAGTGACCACAGCAATAGCCAGCAGTTGAGTTCACACATACATACACTGACCATAGTATTAGCCAACAGTTGAGTTCACACATACATACACTGACCACAGCAATAGCCAGCAGTTGAGTTCACACATACATACACTGACCACAGCAATAGCCAGTAGTTGAGTTCTCACATACATAAACTGACCACAGCAATAGCCTGCAGTTGAATTCACGCATACATACACTGACCACAAAAATAGCCGCAGTTGAGTTCACACATTACATACACTGACCACAGTAATAGCCAACAGTTAATTCACACATACATACACTGGACTACAGCAATAGCCAGCAGTTGAGTTCACACATTACATACACTGACCACAGTAATAGGCAGCAGTTGAGTTCACACATACATACACTGAACACAACAGTAGCCAGCAGTTGAGTTCACACATACATACACTGACCACAGTAATAGGCAGCAGTTGAGTTCTCACATACATACACTGAACACAACAGTAGCCAGCAGTTGAGTTCACACATACATACATACACTGACCACAACAGTAGCCAGCAGTTGAGTTCTAACATACATACACTGACCACAGCAATAGCCAGCAGTTGAGTTCTCACATACATACACTGACCACAGCAATAGCCAGCAGTTGAGTTAACACATTCATACACTGACCACAGCAATAGCC